>VURO01028968.1:9867-23367 GCA_015108175.1 Pelvicachromis taeniatus | reverse complement strand
TTTAAACAACTATTTACACAGGTGCTCTTAATTCACGCACAGTAGCACACATTCCAACACACTACAGATCAGGTTGTTTTTTCATACAAAAAGCTCTAACTACGGACAATCAGCTGGCACTTTGTTGGTGGTGCAGGAGTCAAGGAGAGAGGGTGAGGTGGCTGTCAGCTGGAGGTTAAATACTGGGGCATCAACTAGGGCTGGGACAACGCGTCGACGTAATCAATTACGTTGACGCGTAAAATACGTTGACGTAAAAAATTTGCGTCAATGCGTCGTCACTTTCAAAAATCCCATGGCGGCAACGAGTAGGGGTAATATGTCGACTTAAACTACGCCCCCCGAACACGCAGTTCTACTGTATGGAGATATTTTAACCGAAAAGGAAGTGATTCAGTCTTTGCCGGCTCTGTAAGGTGGAAATGGCCGATCATAAAACGACCGTAAGTTTTCAACTTTTTTACTAACGCTGGTTTTTACCCTTTAATTCATCCAGACACCCCCACGTAGACATACACTCAGAGATAAACACCCAACCTCCGTAAATGCAAAGCTAATTTAAGCTGCTTAGCAGTAACATATATCATTAGATTAATCGATGCATCGAAAAATTAATCACTAGATTAATTGATTCGGAAAATAATCGTTTTGCCCAGCCCTAGCATCAACCAATTATCCAATACCAGGACAGGAACAGCTCCACCCAATGAGTCAGCAGCCACACCCAGGTCCACCCCTGGGAAAGAGAAATTGAAAAAAACCCACAGCCATCCTCTGGAGGGAGGAGTCACACATAAAACACAAAGACTCATAACATTGAATCATAACAATTGTGACTGTGCACGTCTTTGTGTGCTGCCTCAATCTCGAAGTAGTGGAAGCAGTAGTTTTCCATCTGCATTGTCACAAAAAGAAAAATCCACAGTGAAATCAACGAAATGTAATTACTGATCAAATGATACGTCAGAAGTAAGCACTCATATTCTCTTTTGAAGCATATTTGTAGTGTCATTACAGGTCCTCTCATAATAATTACCTTACTTTGTACAACTTTATAGGATAATGAGCACTGGAAGACTTGATCATTGTGGGCCAGTTCACTGTCACAGTCCTTAGCTCGTCTTCTGTTCTGTACACCTAACAGGGGACTAACTGAGGATTGGCTTTTTAAAGTTCAGTGACTTATTTTCAGTATTTTCTTGTCAAAGCTTCTACAGTTTAATCACTAATATTCTGCGACTCTTCAGACAAACTGCCCGAAATACATTGACAGAGACATTTCATGGATTTTGAGTCATTTGGCGCTCCAGATGGGTTAAGTGCACTAAAAAAATGTAATCGCGTTAATCGTGCTAAACTAAATTACATCAACCGATTTCCTCGTTTGTTTTAGTCTTTGAAGATTTTCATGACTCTCTGTATCAAATTTAGTACCAAAACAAAGTGAATACAGTGTCCAAGATGGACATTGGTGTTGCTAATTGCATTAGATCAGGGGTGGGCAAGTCCAGGCCTTGAGGGCCGGTGTCCTGCAGGTTTTAGATCTCACTCTGGGTCACCCTGCATTAGATTGTATGTGGCTAGAGACTGGTCACATAATGTAGTATGCCAAAGGTGAGGAGACGCAAACCCATTGGTGTTTGCGTCTCCTAGAGGATAATTTTAATTCACCTGATCTTCAGACTCAAGATATGAAAGATAATACATGTTTAATACAACAACAGCTGAATATAAGCTAACATTATACCAGCTAATGTTAGGCTCAAGTATGCTATAAATCATACTTTGCTTCTGATAAACAGCTTGATTACGTTCTCATAATGTATGACAGCTTATTCGCGAAATGTCAAAGTTTCACTCACAACATCTAACAGCAGTAAAAACAGCAGGGCTTACCCACAGAAAGGGGTAGCAGACTGACAGCCTACACTCACTACAAATAAACGGTGGCCACCATAGCTAAGATTATGTACTTGGATTGGGAAGGTTAAGGAAATGGAATTTGGTTGACTGCACTCTGCAATCTACTGACATCTAGTGGTGAGATTTTACACACTGTAACTTTAAAATACAGACATGGTGTTGGCAGAGTATTTATTTAACATGTTCACATTATATTTTGTTGACGGGAAACAGAAAAAAAGCTAGCATGGTTGCTGAATAGCCCGCTAAAGTTATTACAAGTTGTAATATTAGGTACATTAATGTTAGCTTAATTTATTTAACCAATAATTTATTTAGCCAATATGAAGTCAGTACTATAGCTGACTTAACTTTGGATGTTGTTGAATGTCAATTATTTTAAGTGGTTTGTTAAAGTATTGGACATATGTCCTCATCCTTTGCATTGAAAAACATGACAGCATTTTAACATTTTGCTTTAGCGAATTTGTTGACGAATTGGTTGATCATCTAAATACTCGAATACTAAGTACTTCCATACCAGCCTTCTTATTAATGAGCTTGGCAGAGCCATTACAGCAGCTGTACTAGTTATCATCTTCCAAGTCTAGTTTATCCTGTGCTTGTGGGTGTTCTTGTTTTATTTCATTAGCAAGTGAAGATAAACTAGAACACTTCCTGGCATATTCCATTTCATTCAGTTCCAGAAAATTCACAGCTTCAGTACAAAGGCCTGCTACAGAACTTAAGGCAAAAACAAAAAAGTACCGTCACATTTTCAGAATTTTGGTATTGAAAGATATCAGCAGTATTGGTTCTTTTGACAACCCTAATCCCAGTTGTATGTCCAGGTCTTCCAGAGTAGTGCTAAATCAAAATTGTGACAGAAAAGGAGGAAAAGAAAATAGCCTGATGCTCAATCCAGCTGGAATCCAAGCCACAACTTGGCAGCACTTTAAAAATAACACCATTTAAACCTGCTGCAGAATCAAACCGTTAACTGAGCAGATTGTGAGTGAACAGTGAACCTAACACCCCAAAACTGAGGTAAATATCAGTAACAATCAAGTAGCCTTTAGGGCTCGCTATGTGTGCTACTTTGAGTATAAACACAAATGTCTCTACCAACGTTGTTTCATGGAAAACCACAAATGTTAACCTGCTAACCTCATTAAAACTCCACCATTGATGCAGGTGCCACATTTTGCGTCAGTCCATGAAAACAGTTTCCCAGTACATTTAACTGAAAATAAAAATGTTACCACATGCTGTCCTTTGAGGAAAAGTCGAGGGATCCTAAAGCAGTCGGCTCTGATTCACAGGGAACCATGACCTTTGAAACAAACTATAATGCCAGTCCTTTCATTGCTACATTTTTTCAACTGCATTGCAATCCCCAATGCTACACTGGCTAACTAATGATACCCCCCTGTGCCTTTGGAGTCAGCGGAGTTCAGGTTGACTTTCGCTCTCCTGTGCTGCTCCATTTGTTAGTGTAGGAAATGGCGGATAATTATCTCAGGAGATGTTTTCCCCATCATTACAAGTCTGCCATTACTGTAGCTGTCATCATCATCCTCATGTGGAGACGGTAAATACATCATTAGGTCACATAAGTTCATTACTCAGCCCAGGATTCAACCACGGACCGGATTTCTCGGGGGAACGAAGTTAGCAGCCACAGTTATAATGTAAATGGGAGGAGTTGGGGAGGAAGCAAGGCTTGTTATCGGGTGTTTGTCAGGAATCATTTTCCAAGAGAATGCCTATAATTGAGTGTGGTTGTGAGCACTGGTGCTTGTCATGATGCTATGGTGCTAAAATCAGAGTGAGCAATGTAGCTATTTCTGGCTTGCGTGATGAGGAAAGCCTGCAGCTTATTCCTCGCTTCTTTACCCTTCCCCTCCCGCAGTCTTTGGCTCTTTTTCTTCCCCTGTCCCTCTGTTTCCCCAGCAGAGAAGCTGTGGGACGTAGATAAGTTCCTAGACAGCCGGAACAACAGGGAGCTAGAGACAGAGTCACAGTGTCATGTAGTAGCAGCTTACACCACAGTGCACTCAGGTTAATGGAGTATAATGTGACTGATGGAGCAAAACTAGCTCGAGGCTCATTCTTCTACTAATAATGTAGAAATGATGCTGAATATAAATAAGCAAAAAAATAAAAAAAAAACAATAGAAAATGTGCTCATGAATCTACTGTGAAATTCTCAATATGGTAGCCGGTTGAAGGCTTCACTAACCAGTGCCTTTGTTCTCTCACCGGCAGGTGCAAGCAGATAATCCCCAAACTCAACCCTCCTCCACCTTCCGTGAACCGCAAGAGAGCTAGCAGGACAATATCTCCAGGGTCAGAGGTCGCAGCTGCGCCCACGCCCACAGAGGTCACCCCTAATGACACAGCCCCCAGCCGCAGCAGCAGCGTCTCATTCCCCGACATCACCCCCAGCTCACTGTCATCCGGTGACTTCCACTCCTTGAGCAACGGCGAGAGCAGCTCCTGCTCTGCCAGTGAGGACTCTGGCGTGCGCTCTGAAACCAAGTCCCTGCTGTCGCCCCTGCGTGATGACGACGACCTGTTCGGGGACCGTGGGACATTTTTAACAGCCTCCAGCGGCTGTAACAGTCCCCTGGAGGAGAGGGGGGTAACCGTTCTCTCAGCCACTGAGTCATATCCCACTGAAGCCCCCACCCATACTTCTCAGTCGGACGCTTGTGGCTACCCGCTGCCCTTCTCCCCCCCGATGAATGCTACCTGCCTTCACATCAGCTTTTCTGAGGATGAGCTGCTGGAGAGCAGCCAAGAAGACCCTAATGTCCCTCAGCGGAGCTAGGAGCTATTGCTCCCCTGGACAACTTCCATCGTTTTCTGCAATCAGCTTTTAATCTAATATTTACTATCAAACCCTCCTATGTTTGCACTGGGCTCTATTTAAGGGCCTTTAATCGTTCCACCTACTTGTGACACAGTACAGGCACACAGTAGCTGATACCAGTTCCTGGAAAGTACTCTATTGTACAGATGATTAGCCTGTGGACAGATTTAGTATTTTTGTAATAAAATAATGAGCTAATTTACTGTATAGTGACTAGAATGTTTAGCAGAATACATGTAGCACCTCTTGCACTGTTAAAGTCATACGTAATCTAGCGTAGAATTCAAAGACAATGAGGGAACACGTTTTATTTTTGCTAGTAGTCGACGTTAAAAGATTATTTTGTATGATGGTTCACTGTGATACGAACTAAAGAGCAGTGATACACGATGACCATGCAAATGCTGGTGATTTTGATGTTGGGAGAAGCCTTGATTTCTGCAGAAATCAAGGGATGGTGGGTGGAAAGAAAAGAACAAGAAAGTCAGTAAAAATGGAAAATGAGATCTAGATATGTTGCTGTCTGCACACAGCTGTGTAGGGCTGTGCGTTATGTTTTTGTGCTCTCAGAGGTTAGTGGGTTTTAGAATGTTTTTTCTCTTACTTGCATTTCGTGGGCCTTAAAGCACTGCAGGGAAAATGAGTGGAATGTCTGCAGGTATTCTGTGTATTCAGCTGATTTGTTTTGGATGCAATCCTTTAAAACCAAAGGGGATTTTTGAATTAAAAGCATTTTCTTTTTGAGAAACCCGACATGAAGCTAAAGATCGTGAAAGTAATGGATTGCGCCTGTCTGAGTGGGGAGTCTGTTACAAGATACTAAATGGGAAGATAATTGGGGAGTTAGAGAGGACCTTGGAGAAAGACAGCTTGGCAGATGGATTTTCTCTTCTTTGTGAAATCTTGAATACCCAACAAATCTGCTTTAGTTTTCAGGGTGAATTAACCTAAACGGTGGGAACACTGTTGGCATTCGATCGACAGAAAAGGACCTCGAGTAGTTTAAAGTGAAACAAACTGCACTCTTATCCCAAGAGTTTAGTTATAAGAGAAAGAGTTGTATAAAGTTCAAACGAAAATGCCAAAGTGTACCACCATAGATCAAACCAGATTTAAAAATTCAATAAACTGAATAACTTTGAATGTCTGACATTTTATAAATGAAATCATAAAATGTTGCAGAAAATGCTACAGATGATAATCGGAACAACGGACGATGAAGAGCAGTAGCTGTTTAACTTCACGTTTATAAGGTTTCTGTTGCCTTGTTAATGGTGTCGAATAAAGTGCCACCTTCTGCGAGTAGAAGTGAATATAAACGGAGGTGAGTCGGAAAGCACACAAGGTCACATGGGGGGAGTGTAAAGTTGCAGGTGTACAGCCAAAACACAGAAATCAGGCTTTTCCCAACATTACATGTGGCAGGGAGCTTAACAGCAATAACACGTGGATGAAAAAATAATAAAGAGAAACAGCTGAAAAAACTTTGTTTCTGGCTATTTGTGGATCACCTGAAAAGAACTAAAAACTTAGTCCCTTATTTTCTGTTACCTTCTGCTCACAGGACACCCAGGGAGAAGTATGCTATGGAAGGAGGGGGTTCAAAGAAACCTGTGCTTACTTTACTGCTTACCTTTCCTGTTGTTGCACATATTTGAATCTGCTGGTGATCTTTGTTCACACACATTTTCATTCAGTGTAATTTCCTGTGACTGCTGTACAGTCAACATCATTTGAACCACAGCCAGAGCTGAAGCCACTTTGAGAAGATTACACTGCAAATAGTAACGCAGTGGTGTAAGATATCAGCGCACAGGTGCAGCTCTGAGGAACTACTGTAGCAGCTCACGGCTGGATTCCAATTAAAGACTGAAGGTGCTGTTGGTGTCGTCTCCTCACTTTGAATGGAAAGCAGAACAGATAGATCGTCCGCTCTTCTGGCCTGTTTGGCTGTACATTCATTGTATCTCATTACAGCTCCATTTGACATTTAGAATTCATGCCTCTCAAATTCTTTACCACACACTTAACATTTTCAAGTCTTGACGACACTTCCTGTCCCTTCCTTCAAGGCATTCTGCCCCAAGGTGGCCTTTGAAGGTGAGCTTTTTCTTCTCTCTAGTCCACGAGCCTGCAAACTTTGCTTCTGCAGTGTGCCCTGCCGCTTCAGGGTACAAACATCTGACAGACAGGCTTATTAGCCTTCAAGACCTCAGTGCAATGCAGTTGTAACAAGGAAGGCAAAGCTGTTATTTCCCTGTCCACCTCTCTGATCTAAGGAGCGCAAACACCACCTCTGCTACAGTCTGAAGAAAAGAAATGAGCTCCCGTGTGCCTTCAGTCTCACCTTCAACATGGAATTCCCCTACTGGATAATCAATAATGCAGGATGCGTGTGCAGCTTGTCCCTCCTCTCTCTCCTATTTCTCTCCAGAGTGGTGGTTTCCATCCTGTTCAGTGAGCCCATTCAATACAGGACTGCATCTGATCAATCTAACTTAGCCCTTAAGAGTTGGAAGGCAGCTTCACACCAAAGCTTCGGCTCCTCGGCTTTACATAACCATTTAAACTAGATGTCCATCTAGCATTAATGTGCCCATTAATGCTGCTGAAAAGTCATTAGTCTGTGTATGGACAGGAGCGAGCTGGTCAGTGATAAAAGGTGTGTGTGTGTGTGTGTGTGTGTGTGTGTGTGTGTGTGTGTGTGTGTGTGTGTGTGTGTGTGTGTGTGTGTGTGTGTGTGTGTGTGTGTGTGAGAGAGATGCTGGTGATCACAGGCACAGGGACCGACTCATTATGCAAAGCCTGCTGCTTTTAACAGCTGCCAGTAGAAACAAAGATAAAGAAACAAATCAGATCTTGTTACTTTTTTTTTTTTTAGCAATCATCCAAGAATGACGAAGCCCAACAGTTTAATTCTTATATCAACACAACAGGGATGTGAAGATAGCAATTCAGTGCATTTTAATTAATCTAATGTTTAAATGTTCAGTTGTATTTAGTATTTACAGGGTAGAAGGCTCAAAAAAGTAAACAGAGAAGATAGGGGGTGTGATAGTGTCATCTCTCTTTAAATGCAAATTTGTAATATCAAAGTCCACACTGGATACCATCAGTTTTTCTCGGGTCATAATTATGTAGCAAACACATTAGCAAGCAGTTCAAAGCTGAGGGCAGGATAGAAGTTTTCAAGGTAAAAGTTTTTTCCTTTTAAAGGTTTCAGTGACTCCCTTTTTATCTACACAGGATATGAAAAGTGTCTCGCTTCCACTTTCTTGTCTGTTATTAATATTTATAGTGAAATCATTAAACTAATGCACAAAGAAGGCTGTAGTCACGTGACTTAGCACCTTTCAGACAAAGTGAGGAAGAAAATTGTTTTTTTTTTATCTGTTACAAAATTACTTTAGTATGGTATGAATGACCATGGGGGAGTAGGAAAAGCTGTAAAATATATGTAAATACAGTTAAAAGTCCAAAATCTATGCCCTCCTTCACATTTTCCAAAACTGTCCAGTGGGCCAGATTGGAGTGTTTGCCAGACCGATTCTGGCCCCCAGGCCTTATCTTTGACACCCAGGGTTTAAATATTGTCCCTGTAGTTTTTCCCCATAATAAGCTGAAGTATTAACATGCTGATTCAACTAAAAATATTTTAAAAGCATAAACACTAGCTGTGCATCACATTACAGAGAAGAGTCAGGTAGTTGATCTGCTGGTTGTATGGGAAAGACTGTGGTAACTTGATTTCTACACTGGTTCATGTGAGTCTTGGGTTGTGGTGGCGATAATAACAACAATCTAGGCTGACCTGGAGAAATACTGGGAAAAATGCTAACAGCTGAGACAGAAAGGCCAAAGTAGTGACCCTGGTACCAGGATGGTTCAGGCTCATCTGATCCAGCCATAACTATGACCTTTATCAAAGAGCAATGTCTCAAGTCTAATCTTAAAAGTAACTAACTATGTATACATTGTATAAGGCAAGGGTGGGGGAACTGCAGGCCTCAAGGGCCAGTGTAACTAAGGGCTGGCTAAATCACCTCCTCAACATATCTTGAAGTTCTCCAGAGGTCTGGTAATGAACTAATCATTTGATTCAGGTATGTTGACCCAGGGTGAGATCAAAACCAGGCCCTTGAGGCCTGGAATTCCCCACCGCTGGTATAAGGGTTATATTTTTAGTGATATATGTTACACCAGGACTCCATATCTCTTGCCTGTTGTCCAATAAAATTGCTTGTTTAGAACTAATGTATATTAACGATTTAAAAAAAACCAGACATGGTTAAAAAGTCAAAGCCTAAAAAAAACTACTTTTTCCCCTGGCACTACTTACGAGGTCTGATATATTTCTAAGTCTAATTTGCCTTTGTATACGCCATCTCAGCAAGCAAAACAACAGGATGCAGTAAGAGAGCACTGATGCTAAATTTCAAAGAGGATTTGACTTTTGACTGTCCCACAGCACAGGAGAAGAGCAACAGCACAGGAGGAGAAGCTGAAGTCAAATATGGTGAATACAAAGTTCCCTCTATACGCTGGAAAGCTGAGTTCACAGTGAGGGAGAGGCTGAGTGTTGAATGTCTAGGCTTTTTCCTAAATAGATATGTGACTGTAATGGATTTAGTGATCGCAAATAAGTTAAAATGTCATGAAATTCAATGCAGACAAACAAAAGAATGATATTTGTGGTCTTGTTTATATCAACATGTGTGCTTTCACATAAAGCCCTAACCAGACACAGTGGGGCGCTCCTCTCTTGCCCTTTGCAGCCAGAGTCTTCTTTCACTATGTCATGGCTTTATTAGGAAGATAGATATTTCAGATATGTAAACAGGCAGAAAGATGGAGCTGGGAAAAAGAGAAAAAGTGGTGGGACTGTTGAGACACACAACAGCTCACTGGAACACAAGTGTCGTGAAGCTATTTGGCCTGTTCACCTTTTGAAACGTGTTGATTGACTCAGTTTTTCACCTTGATGGTGGTAAAATCCTGTTATCTTTTGTTTTGTTTTTACAATGAGAGAGCTATACGCGGGAGTTTAGAAAATGCGGATTTTATTCGTTTATTTTTTTGTCTCTTGGTTGTCTGGAGGTCTGTATCACAATTTAGGTTTTCTGTTTGTCATTTCTTTTTATCAGCTTTGAGCACATGAATGTTAAGCAGGCAAAAATTGCTTCTGTATGCTGCTTGAAGAGCCTGTGCAGAATATCAGAGCGAATGCTTTAGGTGAGCGTTTTGTACAGCTAGACCCTGGAGGAGATAAAATACTCACTAGTTTCAAACCATTTCCTTAAACAGATGGGGTTTTTTTCTGTTTTGGTAATGAGGTCAAGCAGAGGAGAAGTAATACTACTTCTCCTCTGCTACTACTATCACATTTGCAGCATGCTCAGAAAAGGTCAGCTATAGTCTGAAAGCCAAGCAGCCCTTGTTATTTGCACTCCTGAGAGCTGATAAAGCCAGGCCCTTTTGCAAAGCTAAATGTAAGTTACGATGAATACGACTTGGAAGTTTGATTTTAAGTTAACAAAGGTTGTCCAAACAAAGGCAGCTAGGTGATGAGAGTTCTGCAGAAGCTGTTGCTTGGTGAGTCAGGAAAACTACACCTGTAACATAGCAGCAATCCAGTCCACTCAGTTAATCTCACTTTTGGAGAGTAGGTTAATGCTTTGCATATTACTTATACTGTCTTTCTGACTGGAAAATAATACTGTGTTCATGTTTTTACAATAAATATCAAGCAGTCAGTTAGCTGTGCTATAGCAAATACTGGAAACAAATCCTGGGCCACCTTTTATGCTCAGACTTACATTTTCAGATCATCAAATACATTTGATTATTAGATAGTGGTAACCCGAGTAAAAACAAAATGCAGTTTTTAAATAGTCACTTATTTATTATAAGTCCAGGAGGTCACAGCAGAACCTAAATAACGCCAGGCTGAACTTGTCTCTGTTAGGGTCAGACTTGGTTATTCAGCAATAAGAAAAAGACTGAACAAAAATGGTGTCTATGTGAGAGTCCCAAGGAGAAAACCATACCTGACCAAAAACAAAAGACATGTTCTTCTAACACTTGTCAAAAAAACGTTTTGATGACTCCTAAGACTTTAGACTCTTCTGTGGAATGACGAGACAACAGTCCAGTTACCTGGTGAAACTAACACATACAGCATTTCATAAAAAAGAATTCCATATGAACTGGTGGTGGTATGATGGGTTTGATTTGCTGATTTATGAGCTAAATGTTTTCCCATAATTAATGAAACCATGAATTCTGCTCGCTACAGAAAATCCTGAAGGAGAATGTCTGACCATCAGTTCATGCCATCAAGTTCAAGACAATGATCTGAAACACACCAGCAAGTCCATCTCTGAATGTCTCAACAACCCAAAATGAATGTTTTGGAGTGGCCTAGTCAAAGTCTAGACTTTGTAGGCATGATTTTAAACAGACTGTTCATGCGGTCCTTCCATTGTGGCTCAATTAAAACAATTCTGCAAATTGGAGTGGGCCAAAATTCCTCCCCAGTGATGTGGAGGAATTTTGCCGGTTATCACATTTGATTGCAGTTCTTGTTGCCAAGTGTGACATAATTAGTTGTTAAGTTTAGGGGGCAATTACTCCACATCACTGTGGATGTAATCAGGACATCACTGTCAGGTCATTGCTTTTATAGCATCATACTGTCGTGAGTATTACCAGTAAAATCCAAACACTGATGCGATGCACGGACCGAAAAATGTACAGATGAAAACCAGAGAGAATATTTGCACTTATACTGTGCGACTAACAATAAAATAAATATTTTGTTGAAATCAAAACATCCAGAGGGACTTTCAGGAATACAATAATTAATGGTTTGCACAGAGAGTAAGGAATATACAATTACAGCATAATATTATCTCTGGCAGTTTTGCCTGCGGTTTTTCCTGGCTGCTGCAGAACCTGATATCTTTTCAGCAAACATCAGGGGGAAGACAAAAGCAGCAACAAGGATTCGGCCACTGCATGTTATGGAAGAAATAAAAACAGGGTCTGAGGTTTGGCACCCGGTGGCCGTTGTGAGCTTGTGGTGAAGTTCCGAATAATGCCGTATATTTTTCTGTGTGTGTTTAAAAAAAAGGGATTCAACACCCATGCGCTTACTATACTGTATCACCGAGAGAGGCTGTTAGGCTCAGTTCATTTTTCGTTTATGTTTTCATAACTTTTTAAACCTTCACAAGATGAACTTTAGGACTTTAATTAATCCTCTCAGCTCACAGCATAGCAGGAGGAGAAATAACCTGCTTTCGCCGGATGATTAAACATTCCACGGCCACCAAGCTTTAATTAACAGTGCTCGTCTGCAAACTACCTACATGTAGTCTATACGATCTATATCCTTGCCTTTTCCCCATGCTGCTGTGCAGCACAATCAGCACACTTTGTAAACCTACAGGGCTTACAGAGTGTAGACAGCTACTTCCCGCTGCATGCATCATTTCTCACATTTAACGTAATGTGTCAACAGCAGCCATTTTGACAATTTGTCCTTGGGTGAATTTAGGTGTAGTTACTGGCACAACACCAGCTTCCTGGTCCAGTCTAAAATGAAACGGTCCATGGCCATTTTTCAGCAAGTAGCATTACCTTAATTTCTCTCTCCCTCTCACTCTGTGAATTACCACAGTGCTTTTAGTATATGCATCAGTGATTCACCATTCATTCCAGTCTATTTTTAGAATTGGCTATAGCTTTCTAGTCTGCATTTTGTACTGTACCTTGTAAATTAGCTGAACCCAGTATACCTCAGTTTGCTGTTGCCCACATGTAATCACACCATGCTTTTAGATCTTTATTTTCTGATCTGTGACACAGATGGGTGTAGCTAAGGCTGAAAGCAAGGTTATTAGTTTAATATTTAGGTAATAACCTGAGGCAATTTTTTCGATTTGAGTTAATTCATTTCAATTTGGTTTATATAGCACCAAATCACAACAACAGTCACCTCAGTGTGCTTTATATTGTAAGATTTAGACTCTAAAATAATACAGAGAAAACAGTCAGATGACCCCCTTGAGCAAGCAACAGTGGCGACAGTGGGAATAACAAACTCCTTTTTAACCGGAAGAAACTGTGGGCAGAAACGGGATCAGGGAGCAGTAGCCATCTGCCGTGACCAGGTGGGGGAGAGTTCATCAAAGTTAGTAGGAAACAATGAATGCCTATTCTGTGTACAAGGATTAACATCTTACGCAACTCACATTGTTAATAAAATAATTTGGTGTGATCTTTCCATTCTTTAAACCAATCATTCGAGTAACAAAGTCATAAACAAAGTCAGCCACAAAGTCATACCTACTCTCAGTGTAGTACAATTAGTTTTATAGTTCTGCCAATCTACATTGGCATATATATATATATATATATATATATATATATATATATATATATATATATATATATATATATATATATATATATATATATATATATATATATATATATATATATATATATATATAAACCCTAACCCTATCATTAGTAAGGACAAAGAGCTATGCTAACCCAATCTTACAGACTAGTTCTCCCATGTCTGAAGAAGTATTAACTGCAAAAAAATATCAGCCTAAATGTGCAAATGCAATCATGTCGATTTCATGCAACATAAGGCCCAAGTCTTTCGTCCATGTTTATTATTAGTATATTATCACACACACCCACGGAACTAA
>VURO01028964.1:5940-26907 GCA_015108175.1 Pelvicachromis taeniatus | reverse complement strand
CCGTCAGGGTAATAACGAAGCGCTGTGAGGAGTTAGTTGTCTTGTTGACGTCCCACGTTTAAATGCTGCTTCTTCTTCTGCCGCTAATTTAAAGGCTTTACCGCCACCTGCTGGGCTGGAGTGTGGACCATGACGGTTTTAAGGCCTGGATATTTTCTTAAGAAAATCCCTGTGATTTTAAAAAATCTGAACATCATTATCTCACCCATACTCTTTTGTAAAATCTCTTCAAACATTAACTGAACACTTCTTCTCTGAAAAGCCCTCGCTTAGCTGACTACAAATCACTTTTCTGTACTACAAATACGGAGTAAGCCTAATTGTTGAGTCACTGCCGGTATTTCAGACAATCCCTTTCCGTCAATAGCCACTTGTTAATTTGTTGTGGACTTGTTAAAGTGTTTTCTGAAATGTTATTTTGTTGTCAATTTTTGTATTTATTTATTTTTTAATGTAAAAGAGTTTTCAGAAATGTTTTTTGTTGTAAATGTGATTTGTACTTCCCAGCTACCGTAGTATGGGTATTGACTTTTTCTTTTAGCCAAAGGGTCTAAAGGAAACTTCTATGTTGGCTTTGCCCCTGTCGCTTTTCTTTTTGTCACCTATTGCCAATAAAATGGAAAGACAAAGAAGAAAAAGCAGCGACTTGCTAGGTATCTCTTACCACAGTGGTTACACTTCTGTGCAAAATCACGTCATAGAAGATGACAGACAAGAGTGTCAATTTACGCTCACAAGCACGGGAGGGTAAAGATGGATTTGAAGGAAAGCATTTCTTTCAGATTTATATCAAATCAATCATTGTCATGGATTCTTTTGGTCACGATAATCATGTTGTGAAAATCTGATACTGTGACCGCCTCTGCCATTGCAGGAAATATTCCAAATAAACACAAACACTGTGTGAGTTTATATATTCAAATCAAAAAGGGAGGGGAGACCCGTCTTATATAAGTGTCCATTGACAATTCAAGGCTATGACACTCTCAAGGTATGACTGCGTCAGCGAGTCTAAAAGCCGGGACTCTGTGTTCCCCAAACAGGTGTATCCTATCAAAGGAGGTACAATTGATGACATAAAATGAATTACATCAAGGGTGATGTCCGTACTAACGTCCAAACTATTGTCATGCCTTTCAAAGAGCACTACCAAAGCTTGTGCTGTAACACACATCCTCCTTTCCCAAAACCACCCCCCACTTCTTCCATCTCTCTGCCTCTACGTAGAAGCAAAAGACCTTGATGTTTCTTTGAGGGTTTGCCACGGCACATTTCCACGGCAAATCTAGCGTGTTATGCCTGTGCCAGTGTTGCCAAGTCCCCATCACTCATTGTGATGACTCACAAAGCAAGGCCGAAACAGAAATGTCTCTCTGCCGTCGAACCCTCCCCACCGCCCCCTGGTAGAGAGAAACGTGTCTTTATATGAGAAGAAGAAAAGAAAAAGACTCGTACTCGTTAGCTGCAGTTGCCTCCCCACTTTGAAACCATGCTCATGAGCAAGCCTGAGTATCTCTATCTGAAGAGATAAGAAGTGTCCTCGTGGCTCATTTTACAGATTGTGGAAAATTAATCGTTCTTAATTACTCCTTATCTTCCCTTCGTGTCTTTCTCTGTCTTAAATCACACACCAAAAAAAAGAAAAACAACTCAAGAGTCAAAACCACACTGATACGCAATGTGACATGTGGCGCTCACTAACTTTCTTATAAACTAGAATCCCACACCTCGTTCAATACTCCCTCGTATTTCCCGGAGGTGATGAGAATTCACATCCAGCTAGCGCAAAATCAATGATCACTTGAGTTCACGGTACAAAAAGAGGCGGAACTCATGTTTGCAGTGATCAAACAGGGTGGCAAAACCGGTCCCCGAGGCATGCCATCTTTCCGCCCACTCGTAACAAACTAGCACACGCGCACGCTTGCGTACACAAACATAGTCACACATACATACGCTGCCTCTGAACCTGCGCAAGGCGGCTAAAGCAACATTTGATTTGAGGTGATGGAAACATGCAGGAACGCGAGCTTGTAATCCTGTAACGGTGACTCCAGCGCATTTGAAATGGGTCCCAGTGGCAGTGCGGTACTGGCCCGGGGGCATTGGTAAATGAATCTGTCTGCAGTCACGCAGCCAAATGAACACGGGGAGCTAAGTAAGAGAGCGGCGGGTGCGGCAGTTCATTTATGAAATGTATTAGGATTTATGAGGCAATGAAGTGTAAAGGTGCTTTATTACTCTCCCACCGCCGTCAGTCCACCAAGACGGGAAGCAGAAATGACACTCTTAATGTTTCAACTCCTGTTTTCTTTCCTCCTGACTAATGGAAGGAAACCAGGATAATGAAGAAAATTGATAAATCAATTTTGAAAACTTCACATATCACCCACACAGTACGCCTAGTATTTTCTCGTGTTTTTCTGGGAATATCTCTGTATTTATATATTTTCTCTTGAAGGAAATGGCCCTTGCATGGTCCCACTATAACCCAGTCTGACAATATACAACCTGAAGCCACGTGTGCACTTACTTATTTTCCAAGATGTACTCCATGTCTATAAACCACCATTAATATGCTACAGCGTGACCCTTGGTTGAACCAATGCTGAAAGCTGACCAGGTGTGGAGGGAGAGAGAATGGTGCTGATCTCCAAAAGTCATCTAATGCAGAATGAATAGAATAAGGGTGTGTGTGTGTGTTGCCACGAGGCTGAAATGTGAAAGAGTGGTTTTGCTGGTTCACTGCATCCTTGTCGAGATCAGAATCATCTGAAAGTTGTGTGAATGAGGTCTCCGAGGAGGGTAATGGAGAAAAAGGCCAACTTGGTGGTTTGTGGTACATTGCGTGTGTCTGTGTTAGTGTGTGTGTGCACTCAGGAGACTATCTTCCCGCAAAACATGACCTAGTAGGTTGTTCTTGTAAGCAGCTTATTAGGATCTGTGGTCGCATTGTAAAACCGACTGACCTTTAGCAACAGTGTGAGCAAGTACATGTAAAATTTACTCTAGCACCATAACTTTTGGATTGGGAACCCTACTAATGTAGAACTCTAGTTTTCCAACTTGAGCTCAACACACACCAAAAAACATGCCAAAATTTTAAAGCATGACTTTGTTCAAATCTGTGCCAAATAAAAAACCTTCTTGTTCTGCGTTCTGTCATGACATTAAAAGTTTCTTCGATTTGGAAAGTTACTAATGTGAAACATTTGGAAAAACTGGCAGCATGGTCACAACTACAGTCATATTTTTCACTCTTAGACTGTATATAAAAGAAATGCATGGCCTCTCTTAAAAAAAATGAAGCCAAAGTGCTTTAAACCTGCGTTCTTCCAAATGTCAGGAGGGCTGCCTGCTCTGGCTGCAAAACGTCCAAATTAATAGAAGTCTCTTCCATAATTCAATTCAATTTTCAGTTGCTCAAGGCTCTTTGTATTGTAAGGTAAAGGCCCTACAATAATACAAAGAAAACAGAAAAAACCCCAACAATCATATGACCCCCTATGAGCAAGCGCTTGGCGACAGTGGGAAGGAAAAAGTCTCTTTCATCAAGAAACAGAACCAGCGAGGGGTGGTCACCTGCAGCGACCAGCTGAAAGTGAGTGGATGAAGACAGGAAAAACACACGCTGTGAAAGAGAGCCAGAGATTAATAATAATAACAAATAATTAAATGCAGAGAGGTGTATAAACACATAGTGAGCATCATGGGAATCCCCCAGTAGCCTACACCTATTGCAGCATAACTAAGGGAGGATTCAGGGTCACCTGATCCGGCCCTAACTATATGATTTATTAAAAATAAAGTTATAAGTCTAATCTTAAAAGTAGAGATAGTGTCTGTCTCCTCAATCCAAACTGGAAACTGGTTCCACACAAGAGGGACCTGAAAACTAAAGGCTCTGCCTCCCATTCTGTGTACTTTTACCACAAGTAAAAGTACTGCAGTGCAAGAGCGAAGTGCACTAATGGGGTGATATAAGGTCATTAAGGTCATTAAGATAATATAGGTAACGTTCTGTGTCTTACATTAACACATTTGAGGGTTTTTTTTAATAGATATGATACAAACCACTGCAGCACAGTACCTGTAATACCTACAGCATGCTCTAATCGCTCTTATTGAATATTTTAGTTGAACGCTGCACTGAGGTCCAGCAGGACAAGCACAGAGATGAGTCCACTGTCAGAGGCCATAAGAAGATCATTTGTAACCTTCACTAAGGCTGTCTCTGTGCTGTGATGGGCTCTGAAACCAGACTGAAACTCTTCAAATAAGCCATTCCTCTGCAGATGATCTGTTAGCTGTTTGACAACTACTCTTTCAAGAATGTTTGAAATGAAAGGAAGGTTAGAGATTGGCCTATAATTATCAAAGACCCGCTGGGTCTAGTGATGGCTTTTTAAGTAAAGGTTTAATAACTGCCAGCTTGAAGGCCTGAGGCACATAGCCAATTATTAGAGATAGGTTGATCATATTTAGGTTTGAATCATTAATTAATGGCAGAACTTCCTTGAGCAGTGTTGTAGGAATGGAGTCTTGAGTTCTGAGTTTTCCACCCAGGGTGGACAAGGCTCGGGTTTTCAAATGAATTAAAACTCTGTTTAGGTCTCTGGTTGATTGACAAGCTGCAGTGTGAGATTGATGCCCCCCTTCAAGTCGGTTTAATAGTAAGGAAACCAACTGGTGCCCTCACAGTGGGTATACATCCATCTTTGTAATACAGTCTATGTTTTCATAAGCTTCAAAGGATGTAATCACAGATTTCACTTCTCAACCTTTCCCCAAAACATATTTTTCCCAGTTACATCTGTGAGGAGACAGTAATGTGTGAATTTTGAAGCAACTCACCAGCAAAAGGCACGGGAGCCTGCTAGCAAGTACATCTGAACCCGGGACACTAAAGCAAACTTGACTTTGCAAATGTTTTTAAGGAATCTGATTCATTCAGTACTTTTGTTGGGCCCTGGGGTCCACACAGTGCACTTTGGTAAGCAAGACTGAATGTAAAACAAAAACTTTGTTTAGAAAAAAAACTCCATATCTTTAAATATAATCCTTAGAAGTCTGATAAATATAAGCCGGAGGGCAAACATCATTTTCTTACTATTTGCCATTTATTTGAAGAAATACAACAAAATTTGGCATACTTGGAAACTCTTGCAAACTAAGAAGGGACTGAAAGTTAATTCATTCATTTGCTGAACAATGTAATGAACAAAATAAGAGGACATGTATCTCATATTTCAAACTACTGTTAGAAATCTTTCCAGCGGATGCTACCCTAGAATAATAGGTATAATTTGGGTTTCCAAGGATACTAGATCTCCATTGCTCATTTTATATTTGATGTATGTGTATTCTGCATTCACTCTGGTATGAAGCATGATGAGGTTGTAGGTGTGTTTTCTCCTACAGCTCATGTGCCCGCCATACTGTCTGGCCTCTTGACTTCCCACCCAATAGGGAGTATTTCATTAGCACCCAGTAAGAGAAGCAGGAAGGAAGGCACTGTACCTGACCTAACACTCAATGTCTAAAGATGTTTTCAGGAAAAAAAAACATTAATAATCTCAAAGCCTGATTAGCTGTCGGCTCTTCTCTTCGACCGGTAACTACAAATATCACGGACATTGGGGTTTATTAAGCGATCGCTTACAGTCTGCACACTGTGACACATTTGATCACCTAATGACACCTAATTATGCGACCACCTAATGTTGGGTTTATTTGGGGTCAGGTGTCCGCTGTGCTGAGCTGAGAATGCTTTTTAAAAAAAATACAGAGGTAATTATTGGCGAGAGCCACACTCTCATTAGAAACGCTGTGTCTGAGCGGTGGAGGGAGAGTGAGAACAAAATCTAATTATCGCCCTCTTCTCACCCACCCCTCTGCGACATCAATACTCCATTATAGCCCCTTGTCCCTGGGGTGCCGATAAACTCTGACTCCCACACATGTGCCGTGTGCGTGTACACATATACACACAGATACAATGCATCTAGTCATTCAAAATTGCTCTATTTGCTGCTTTACCGTATGGTACGACAGTCACTGTTTTCCTGTTTTTATTGAATCAGCTGTGGTGCATAACAGCTTTGCTAAAAGGGGCTTTGTTATATTACCCAGTGTGCCCCACAGGCTGAGACAATGTACAATTTTTTTCATTCAGATTTGCGTCATAAGGGATTCTGTTGTTTTGGGGAAACAAACGTGAAGGCTGATAGCATTTCATGCGACTCCACTGGGCCAGATGGAGCAGTTCACCATAACTGCTGCCTGAAATGTTTCTGAAATAATAATATACATCGACTGAATCTGAGGAGGAGCGCATCATCAGACATGGGAGACACAAGAAATATGGACTTTGTTTTCTGTACAGGAAGAAGCTCGTGTGTATGTCGGTAAAATGTACGATGACACGTAGAAAACTCCTTCCAACCACAGTTTTCTCACTTTTCTCTATAGCAGGTTACTGGCTTTACTAGTTATACTGCAGCTTACCCTAAACCCACAAACAGCTTCCGGGCTTCCCGCTTGAAGCCAGTACAGATGAATTGCAAAAAGGTTGCAAAAAGATTTCCAGTCGCTTACAGGTCCCGAAAGAAGTGTATGGAAAATTGTCCATCTGCCCTGATGTCTGTGAATACCTTTCTGACAGGTTTATGGGCCCAGGTGCTTGTTTTGGGCCATACTGAATTAAATATTTAGCCTAATTTGTACATTTTGGTGATTCCAAATAGATAAAGTTAGGGATGCAGATGATACCAACCAGATAACACACACCAATTAGTTAAACTGCAGGAATGTCTTAAAGACATAAAGACCTGGATGGACCTCTATAAAACTGTACTTGGCTCAAAAACCTAGAAACAAGGTTTCTAATCAGATAGTCTGGATGGTGTTATGTTGGCCTCCAGTGACACTGAGGAATCTTGGAGTTGTTTTTGACCAGAATACGTGCTTTAATGTGCGTATTTAACAAATATGTAGGACTGCTACTGTTAGAGCACTTTGCTCTCGGACTACGAGTGTACTTGGGGTTTCTATGGTATTTAAAAGTAGAATGGGAAGCAGCGCCTTCAGCTTTCAGGCCACTCTTCTGAGGGGCGAGAGGCAGAGTACACCCTGGACAGGTTGCCAGTCTGTCGCAGGTCTAACACACATAGACAGACAACCATTCGCACTCACAGTCACCCACATTCACACCTATGGGCAACAAGAAGACTTGTTTTGAATCTGCAGGAGTGACTATGAGGGAGAATGGTTGTCTGTCTATGTGTGTTAGACCTGCGACTGACTGGCGACCTGTCCAGGGTGTACCCCGCCTCTCGCCCCAAGACAGCTGGGATAGGCTCCAGCGCCCCCTGCGACCCTGAAAAGGATAAGGAGCTGAGGATGGACTGAGTTGAGTTGAGTTGAGTTGAGTTGAGTTGAACTGGAATGAATTCAATCTAAATGGAAAGAAGAAGTATTATTTAGAAAATGATCACTGACCAACTAAAAATTTGCCTATAGCATAAAACCACCGAACAACACCCAGTACTAGCCCTCCCCCTAGACAGGTAGCTGATGACTTGATAAATGTTAAAAGTACAAGATTCTATGTAATACATATTTTTATTATGTATTTCCAAGAGCACTGACTGCAGGCCGTTTTAACAATAAGAATGTGTGCGACGCGACAGCTGCAGACAGAAATCAAACATGCTTAAAAAGCCTTGTGTGTCTGTGACGGTTAAAGATTGTGTCAGACTTGTGTCTTGTTAACCTGCTGACATGGCGTCAGTAGGACCGACACTCTGCACCACCGCAGCTTTGAGGTGATTAACTTTGATCTCACCAGCTGATCTGTGACGGATAAATCCAGGCTTTGTCTTCTATGGTAGGTTGCTCCTGGCTCAAACTGCTCAAAAAGCACAATTTCTCCTGTATAGTTCAAGACCAGTCTCCAGCGTGGGATTTGTGAGAGGTGACAGTGCAGTTTATTGGACTCTATTGGTGCTTCAGTGACCAACAAGGTATCTGCTACAATCTTGAAATACAGCAACTGAAACAAGAATAGAAGGAAAAACATTCAAAGTCATGTGATCAGATTAGTTTTGAATAAACCGGATTAAATTATTTGGACTAGAAAACAAGATAAGCGTGTGAAACAGGATACTTATTACCCAAGTTCCTGGTCAGTCCTGGACCACTGTTGGTGGCACCATGTGTCTATTTTCATTTTTGTCTTATTAACGTATAGCAGAGCTGTTTATTATATCTTTGTTGATCTAACAAATCCCCAGTCAATGCCCCAGTGGAGTTATTTTTATCAGTGTGTCTATGTTTCGATTACTTTGTCGATCATCAGCGCTGTAATAATAATTTACCTTTAACACAACAATGGCACTGATCAATGGACAGAGACAACCAGGAGCATCCCACTGTGTCCATAGCTGTGCGGACATGTTTCCTACAGAGTTTGCTGTGAGTGACACATAACCTGTGTTAGCTGGGGTTGGCGCTCTGGACACCTACTGTAAAAAGCTCTGTCTATGTTTTTATGAGCTATATTATTACGCATGTTGATGTTGTTCTTTCAAAATAAGGCAAACAATCTTTAAAAAAGAACATACACATAGGCTACACACTCACAGAAAAATCAAATAATGATAAAACAGTGGCCGTCAACACAGCTGAAGTGGTAAAGCGCATGCAAACACTCCACCTGCACAAACTCATTCTTGAGCATAATGCCCGCTGGCACTTTTATTTACCATCAAAGCCAACAAAGATGTGCTAGCAAGGATACACAATGAACACAAACATTATAAAGTGCTCTGCGCTGGCTGTTAGAAAATCCATATTTCTCTTGGTCACGAGATCCACAACCACTGACAAATTTATACTCACAAGCAAAGCGAGCGCACTGGATCGTCAGCTAAAGTTAATAATGGGCTGATTAGCATGTATGCCAACTGTACAGTCGATGAAAATTAAAGCTTGGTCTTACCTAATGCCAACTCTCCAAAACTGTTTCATTTACACACACCGATGATTATTCAGATTTATAGAAAGGTCTGATTGCGTTGTGTATATCCAGCTACTCTCTCTCCTGCTAGGCTTGGCCGTTTTTGATGGATTCACATCTGGAATTTGCTTCTGCAGGTCAACGGGTGCACGCAAGTTCAAGAAAGCGATTTCTTGAACTTGCGTGCACCTGTTGAACGATGCTTAGCAATCTAAGAGCAACTACTCAAAAACATGAAAATCTTAACATTTCTTTCATCTTTCCAACAATTCCTGTGAAATATGCTCTCCTGTCAATGCTTTCAAACTACAACTAAAAGAGATACTGAATTTTTAAGATCTTCACCCATTTAAAAGTACAATATTCCAATGTATAGGCGTTTTTTCTTTCAGAAACACAAAACATAAACATTTTTGCTAACATTTGTTAAGTGCGGGTATTTATTATTTCTTTACGCGCTGGCTGCCAGAGCGTAAAGATCTCTGATCACCTGGTTGCGGTGTTTGTTGCGTTCCAAACACATATGTTGTCATATTAAGCAACAAGACTAACGTGGTTGAAGGGTGCTTCTCCCGCATCTTGTTTAATGTTCATTTATCAGCCCAAAATATCAGTCAGGCTCTGGGGTATCCTTTCATGCTGAAATCATGCAGTCACAGCTGACAAAACACATGAAAATGATAAAGTGGGACTGAACATGGCAGGAAACAAGCGCGGGAACAGACTTGACCTGTGTTAATGTATTCATTTTTGTAACTGGAAAAAGTACAAATCAAGACAGTCGTCTGAAGGAGAATATTAGTATTCTTTAAATGTTATAAAAGTGCACAGAAATCAAATTTTGTTATTGAATTCAAGTAATAAATGTAATAAATAGTAATAAATTAAAAGAAACACTTGACAATAGGACAATTAGAGAAACACGTCCAGGTTGAGAAGCCAAAAAGGAGGCAAAGTGCATTAAAGACAAACTTCCAAATACGCGCTTATGGTTTTACCTGCAGGCACTTTGTCAGCCCTTTAATGTCTGCTGTTGAACTTGGAAATGATGTGCGCCGGGTAAAGACTTCAGAAAGAATGAAAACAAGTTAGTTTGGAGTCTGTACTCTCTCCCACTCAGCACTCAAGAGGAACTACTGTAGGTGGGCGTTTTTCTCCAACAAAGAGATAGAGATTGACCAGGGGACGAGTGGAGGGAGGGTGGCAGACTCAGTGAGGCAGGTGAAGGAGAGGGAGGAGAGAGAAGGCAGAGTGATAATTCTGTGTTGGAGACGGCATGTGGAGGAGGGAGAAAGGTTTGCGTAGGGAGGATATATTACATGCAGTTCCATTAGTGTGTGTAATGGTGCTGAAAGACGGCGTCCTGGTGCTGTTGACCGTGATGGTAGTAGGAGTTGAATTAAACAGCCCCTGTCAGGCAGCGCGAGGCACATACTGGACTATCAAACAAAAACACACAAGTCCTCTTATACAGCCCTATCGCTACATGTCAAATCAAACCGTCGTTCTGGTTATTGACTGGTGTGTGCTCAGCATGAGGCGCTGGTGACGCAGGGTAATTGCCACTGTGGAGTGTACAAATTTATACTCGACAAAGTGTGGGTCCAGGTAATTGGACCACGCATTACCAGCTCGATAATGTGATAATCGTTAGATAATTGTAGCACTGCAAGGAAAGTGGTTCCAAAGTTGTTCCAGCTTCATGAAAAATGTGGAAATTGTGCCGGGAATGAATGTTTTTCATTTCACTGGGATGTGAAATGTTCACATTAAGTCATTTTCATCGATTTATTTAACCTTACATGTGACCTCGCTGAGAATGAGTGTTTCGTTTACAAGAAAGACCTGCTTCAGACAAACATGGTAAACATTATAATATTATTAAAATAATAACACCAATAGAGTGAAAACTGTTGAGGGTCACAATCAGCCAAAAGTTTTGAGATCTCGTCCCAGACGCCTTAACGCCCACTCACATCCTGGGGCCATTTGACCTCATTAAATCACATGATAGGGTGGGGCTAGGTTTCACAATGGGTTCACCCGAAACCTTGGCTGATTGTGACACACACCCATTTTCACACCTTGGCTCGTGTGATTAGATAGAGGATCATTGGGGGGTCCATTGTCCCTCTTGGGGGACACTCCCATAGGGCTTAAATCTGGGACTCTCCACGAATTCCTCTTAGAACTGAAGAAGCTTCTCGGATGAGGTGAAACGTCTTCAAGCAACTTAAAGAAGTCGAGACGCTTTTCTTTCAAAGCTTCTTAAAATTGTTTGTTGAACGTTTACACAATCATATTAAAAAGTGTTTCCAGTGATGAGTTCATTGTTTCATGAGGGCAGGAAAGTCGAATGCTTTCTATGTGAGCTTCATACAAACTGTTGGACTGTATAACCTTAATGAAGTACGTTGAAACGGAATGTAATGAAGTCCTGAGACGGCGGACTAAATTTGTTTACCTACCATGTAATCTGATAAACCTGCACCAGATCTGGTAACAGACATCAAATGTAAATCAAATATAAAGTGAAGCCTGGACTACAGATCTCCTGGCAGTACTGGCTGTTTCAGATGTTCTAATGTGTGCTTAATTGATTGCTTGCAATACATGTACCCAGAACTTCCTGGAAAGTAGTATTGATACTGAGCGACAGAAACAGACACAGTAGAAAATGTCCACCCACATGTAACTGCACCTGTGGCTGCACAATGTCAGCAATCCTGATGTCTTGTTGCCTGTGTGCCCAGATGTCTTCCTTTTTTAAATGTCAACCGAGCTTGAAAAGTTGATATGATTTCTACCTCGCTGGCATTTAAGGATTTGTATGTTGTGTCAAAGGTAGACAAAGTCAGACAAATCACTGCTGAAAACTGGAGATTAAGAGTGGGAGTAAGGCATTTGAGAAATGTAATATAGGCTTGTCCAATATTTATTAGTATTTAAAATTGTAAAACACACACACACATGCGTATGTGACTACGTTCAGATTATAGATTTGTGAAAAGGATTGCTTTGTAAGCATGAGGTGTTGGGTTGATGTATTTCAAGATTACACATTACCTGAAAAATTAGAGCTCTCACCAATTTTTAGTTAATACACCCTTAAATTTAACTCTAATAAAAACACTCACCACCCACCACATTAGTTACATCTTTTACATTATATCCTATATATCTAGTCAGCCAGTCACATGGCATCAAATGAATGCATTTAGACGTGTCGACATGGTAAAGGTGACCAGCTGAAGGTCGAGCCGAGCATTAGAGAAGAGAGGTGATAAAGATGGTCAGTGACTTTGAACGTGGCGTGGTTGTTGGTGCCAGACGGGCTGGTCTGAGTATTTCATGAAATACTGATCTGTAGGGATCTTCCCAAACAAGCAACTGTAGAGTTTACAGATAATGGTCTAAAAAAAGGTGAAACATAGAGTGATCACCTGTGTGAAAATACCTTCTTGGTGTCAGAGTCAGAGCAGAATAGCCAGACAGCTTTAAGCTAATAGAGAGGCAACAGTAACTCTAGTAACTACCACCGTATGCACAACACACAACATGTCAAACCTTGATTTAAATTGGCTACAGCAGAATGGCGTAGTTGTAAGACTGCACACCTTTGGAGCAGAAGTCGCAAGTTTGATTCCCGCCTGGCGGTGGTTAGATCTGCAGTGCTAAAGCCAAGCCTGAGATGGCGTGGCCACGTCTGCAGCCCGTCCGCTCGGACACAAGTAATTCACTGTATGTTGTACTCTGTTTGATTGTGTATGTGACGAAGAAAGGTTATTCTTAAGAAGACCACACCGAGTACCACTCCTATCAGCCAAGAAACCAGTTTATGCGGGCCACAAAAATAAGAGGTGACTGGAAAAATGTTCTCTGGTCTAATCACTCTCAATTTCTGTTATGAAATTTGGACGGTAGGATCAGAATTTGGCATAAATAACATTAAAGCAAATCCATCATGCCGGGTATCAATAGTTTGGGCTGGTGGTGAGGGATAAATGGTATGGTGGATATTTTCTCGGCACACTTTGGGACCCTCGGTACCAACCAAATGCCGGATGGAGAAGATGTGATAGCTTTATTGGCAGTGTGTTGCACCTCTTTTACCCACATTGTTCAAATCTCCACACAGGCTCAGCTCTAAAGCATCACGGACCACAGACCTAACTGTACGCCTGCTTCTCTGTAGTGGTACCACCATCATAACAACTGTGCCATCAGTTGCAAAACCAACAAGATGTTCATGTAACAGTTTTTCAGAAATACCCTTTATAGTGAGGCTTTCTAACAGGATGTGACTAGCAGAAGACCCAGTGCATCCCTGCAGTTCAAGTAAGCTGAAATAAAAAGCTGCAGATCTCACCTTTGGTAGGAATTCTGATGCTGATGATCAGTCATGTGTCTATTTTCAGGATTTATTTGTAAGGAACCTGTAAAATCTGATGGCCCGCTGCTCTGACTTGTTTTCAATTTTCTTTTCTTTAGGTAGTGACACTTCTCGCACTGAAATACATTGCTGATGTTTGGTTATTAGATGTTGTGAAAGGGACAGAGGAGCCATATTGAAAAATGCTGAAGCAGGCAAAATAAGCAAGAGAGTTGAATAAAAAAAAAAAAGAGTCTAAATGAGTAAAATAAAAAACAAGCATCCACAAAAAAAAACTATTTGACATCAACAGAGTCAAAGACAGAACTGATCAGACGCAGGAAGGAAGTCAGACTCAGCTAAGGACACGACACAAGGACAAACACGCAGAGAACGAGGAGTGAAACATAAAGAAAAGTGACGATTCTGTTCAAATGTCCTCTAAAAGGTTACAATATCACATAGCCACATGAAGATGCTGTATATCAGCGAACAGCAATACGCTCATCCCAGGTGAGAACCGCAGCATTTAAGTCAAAACTGACAATCAATGCCTTCAATTCTTTTTCTCTCGACACCCCTGCAAAGATCCGATTGGACGTTTCAAATGCAGCCATCTCCATCAGCATGGCGCTTCAAGCATTTGCCACAGGAAAGGAATGCAGCACACAAACAAAACTGATAAAAAAGAGGCACCACAGCAGGTGCAAATAGCCAATGTAATGCAAGGGACTAAAATTAAGGGCAAAATAAATCATAAACGAGCCAGAAAACACAGAGATGCATAAACAAAAACAAACCCCACAGTGGCTGCAGCCCTACAAGCACAGCACAAAGAGAGCTGCCCAGTTTGTAGACACACACACACACACATGGCTACAGAATAACTCAAGATAATATCAGTAACTTCAATAGTTAATTACAATTAAAGGAGATGAAAAAAAATGGATTCACACTTTGTTTTCTTAGTAACCAAATTTCAAGCGTGTTTCTGTTGCCGCCTAAAGCTTCCTCGCTGCAGAGACCTCGAGGCAGCAGATGGACCGGGGTCACTGTGAATTATGGAAGCCTAAAGGCCCACTGATCAATAGAGGTTTTAAGTACTGTAAGTCTAACCTTCACAGCATATTGATTTAGCTGCATGTCTTGTTGGCAGCACACAGAATGCACTGTTACAGCAGCCATTTTTTTTAAAGACTGGGGTCTTGAATCCCCCTTTTTTTTTTTTTACTTTATCCCTCTGTTTACGTTAACCAAGTGTCATCTAAGTGTCACCGATCAAAACTGGAGACGACATGATATGGATGGAGTTTTGAACAAACCCCTGTGAGGTTTCTTTTTCTCTCTGGTGGATTTTCTTGTTTGTTTCAGATCTTTATCCTTCCGAAAGGTCCGCTTTTGTTTAAACTTATAAAAGAGATGATGTGACATTAGGATTCGATGAAATGCAGAAAGTTGAAAAAGGTACAGGGTCACTCCATCTCAAGTCAGCACTGGTCTTCTGATCGATCTTCTCTGATTTGCATAAAAACTTTGTGGTCCAAAGTTTGAACATAAATAACAACTGTTGTGAAATTTTAGCTTCATACAGCAAATACTTTTCAAGATATATCTTTTTTTTTAAATGGTTCCTCAACCCACTTGTAGTCCTCATTTTCACATGTTTTTTTTTTTTGTACATTCAAACTAATTCAGGATTTGTAATTTCGGAAATGATATCGACAAGTTAAAATATGAAAAAAATATCCACCACTCCTGCAAAGTCCAATAATCAAGCGCACACGAGAAAATATGAAACATTTCAAAAGAGAACGACTGACTTCTGAAGGATACGTAGGAACCAGGAATACTTTTAACATGAAATTCTAAGTCACAGAAATACAGAAAATCTTTTTTTTTCTTCCAACTTTCATGCTGGGTTGCGCAAATGTGACAAGCTGTGCCACAAAAACAGAAATATCTCTAGATTATTATCTCCCTATCCAGGGAGCTCTGATTAAAACTCAGAAAAAAGTTTTGTTAAATATGTGAATGTTTTTCCATGAAATGGCTCATTCCGTCTCATATCAGTATACATTTGTAGAATATTTTCTGCTCCACCATCCAAAATCTGCATAGAACTTCCATGTTTCAAAGTTTGAACATGCATAATGATTGCTGTGAATTTTTTTGCTTCTTGTAACAAATACCTTTCATATGCTTCCATACTTTCAGGATATATTTGGTTGAAATCAATCGGTCCCCTCATTTTTAGGCTCCCTTTTTTCTGCACATTGAACTCAATGTTTGCCCATGAATATCTCAAAGACTGTTAAAGATAAAAGCCTCAGATTTCCACTGCTATTTCTTACCATCAAAATGAACCATGATCTGTAATTTGGGACAAATACATCAAAATCTCTGAATAAATAAATCAAAAACACATTTTTTTTTATTTATTTGTTTAGAGAACATTATTCCAACGTGATCATTGCCTCTCAAGTTTCATGGGAAACTATAACCTTACTCCAGTCATTTTGAGAGTTTATCCCAGCAGAGATCCTTGCAGGTAAAATTCTCTTTCTGGCTCTAGACATATGCATTTTGAACAGCTGCAAGGATTACCCATAGATCCTACCTGCAGATAGATTTTTATTTTTATTTTTTTGCATCAGTCTGCTGTTGCCCTGAATTTGCAAGGACAGCAAGTCTTGGACAGGCTGATTGAGATCAGTGCCATTTGCAAATGACTTTCCTCACATTGGAATAATTTATTTCACATCATTTGGAGTGCCTTGCCAGACTCAGAGGTATCCACTAACCCTTTTCTTTCTGAAGGACTCAAATAGTCCTTTATATTTTTGTATTATGAAACAGCAAAGAGGACGCCAGAGCCTAGAAGTCAGAATTTGAACTTACTGACATCTACTAGGCCACTGGTGAAAAATCACCAGGCTTGAGGTTTGTTTCAGCCTCCCAGTACCTGATGCTACATTTCATACAAAGTCTTACTGTGGCATTACAGTTTTATATGTCATATATATATCCTAATATAAACTTAGCACTAAAAGTAAGGTAATTTGTGTTTGAGTTATGTTGTAATGTTGTTTCTTGACAATGAATCTTATACTGTTGTAAAGCCTGTTTATTGTTTTAATGTCATTTATGGTTGAGCAGCAGAGTTGAGTACCGTATATCTTCCAATAACCACCGGTCTCTTTTAAACGCCGGTTTCTAATAAGCGCCGGGTTTGAAAACGCGTCATGCAAATAGATGCCGGTCCCCAATAGTAGCCTGGCGACCTTCGACCCGGAAGTCCCTCCGCAATGTCATCGGTCCTCCCGCGTCTCATCACTCGGCCAGCTGTTTCCGGTCTCTTTTAAACGCTGGGCCGGCCGGATAATTTTTTGAATAAACGCCAGGGCTATAATTGGAAGATAAACGGTATGTGGGTTACGCCCATTAAAAAGTTGCCAAATCTTCTCTGTCAGTGCCAAACAGCTTATTCTGCTATTGACTCTTGTTCTGAGCTTCACGTACCCATGTGCACCTGTGAGCATGGACCCTGTTACGCTCTAACTAGGTCCATGCTTGCATGCTAGCTCCTTCACGCTAGCTGCTATGCTACTACTAATCTCTGCTGTGTAACCTCCGAGTGCATATTTTTTGGAAACGTGGTACCATTTAAGAGGAAATAACACGTTTTTCAAAGAGTTAACACAAATTTCTTTACTTTTTGTGCTAAGCTTATGCACGGCTGTGATTTGCGCTAAGCTGTCATATAGCTAGCAAGGCCAGTAACCTTGCCATGTAGAAAAATGAGAAAACCAGCAGGAAGTGTTGCCCAAAGCTAATCATTTACACATCCCATCAAATATTTTATTTTCAGGAGGTTAACCAGACATTACCTTGACATGCTTTTGCAGGAGAAATGCAGACTTGATTTACAGCAGGCAGGTTTCTAGCACACCGTGACCCAACAATGTTGTGAATAGAAAGCTGAGCAGAAATTAAAAGCTAATGCATTATTAAACACTTAATTAGCACTAACATCCAAAACATTGCCCAATTATTAACACAAACTTAATAAAATATTTGTTTTGCTTTGGCTGAGGACAATACGCTCGGGCTCAGGAGAGTTTGGTCGAATGTGCTGCAACAAGAAAGACAGGAAATAAAGGCAGATGCGGGAGGAAGAGTCAGTGGGAGAAGAGAAAAAGTGAGCGAGAAGGACGGAGACTTAGAAAGGGAGAGAATCTCATTAACGGTCTGAGGAGTCTTCGGCCTTGGCCTTTAATGTGATGCTATGTCTCTCAGCCTTCGCCAGAAGCTGCCAACTTTCCCCCTCCTTCCTCTGCTCTCCTCTTTCTCCCTCCTCCTCCTCCTTGCGCTATATCCCTTCCTTTTTATTACTCTTGGATCTCCTCTCCCCCGGCTTCCCAGAGTCTTTCTCCTGCACTTCTTAATGCTACGGAGCATGGCGAGATGGGTATTATTTATTTATGGCCATGCATTGTCTGTGTGCGTGGGCTTAAGTAATATTCATCTGAGCTGTGCTGCTATAATACAAAGCCTCATTCCTTCTCATATGCGAGGGATGAAACACGAGCACTGGAGCCTGTTACGGAGCCTGAGTCTGAATGCTCACAACTCAAAGTCGAAGGAGTGCGGGGGGGTAGAGGAGCTTTGTAGAGCTCAGGATGCTTTGTTATGAACTACAAAGAGAGCAAACTCACTCTAGCCCCTTTTGTTTCTCCTTTGCTTATATCTGTAGCAATTTGCTTCTATTTTTGTCCTCCTTTTTCTTTTTGTTCATGTGTACTCCTTTTTTTTCTTCTCTAGTCCAGAACTGTAGGGCAGGTTGTTGCAGTAGACGTTAGGGTGCAGCAACGTAGAAGTGCTTTATTCCACTGTAGACAGCAACTTTTTCCATGAAACCTGTCTGTTTTTTTTCCATCTGTCACTAAGTAGGTTTAACAGATGCTGTAATGTAACATTACTTTTGAATATCCTAGTCTGTCTTTGCGCAGTTTCTGGTTATGGATGTGTGAAAGTTTTTCTCCTTTTTTGAAGTACTCTGTACAGTACAGTGCTAAAGTATATGATAATACTACACTATGTATTTGTTAAATGCATACTTTCTTAGATGCACTTATGTTATAGACTGTATATAAGTGCTGGCATAGCCTTGAGAGTTGAAAAGAGAGTCTAACGTTAAAGTGCCTCATACCTACACTTTTTTCGGTGCCCAGTAGAGGGCAACTCCTTTGACTGAAACCAAAATCAAGCTTTAAAGCTACTTAGGGGGAAACAGCATTCTGTTTCCAGTAATACCCACCCCTCACTAATTAAACCTGAGTTTTAGTCTAATGAAAGACATCCTATAGAGTAGGCTGTTCAGTTTTGTCAGTAAGTTGTGTATTAGGCCAGTTGTCTGGAAGCCAAAATTCCAATTAGTATCACCGGAAATGAGAATTTTATCTTTCCAATAAAGTTAGGTCTCAGTTTGGCCTAGAGACCAATCAGCAATCTTCTATCAACCAATTGTTCTTCCTGCGATATGCTGACAAGTTGTTGTTAAAGGTTGTTGGCCGTCTAGTGTTGTGTCCAATTAGCTCCAAACAGGTTTCAACCAAAAGCCTCTTTGCAGTTTCTTTGATTGCTATCAGGTTGCCAGAAGTTGAAGTTGAAGAGTGTGACGCAAACCGGAAGCGGAGATCGTTCACCTTCAAAATAAGTGTTGTGCAGTTTAATGCCAAAACTAGGGGATTCAAAATAGTAGTCCAAGATAAAAGCATGTAAATATAATAATAACTACTGCAGCCAGTGCGGAGTGCCTGACAAGCCCAGTAGTAAGTAAGCTTTTAAGACTCGACTGTACTCTGTGTTCACCGCCTCCAAAACAATAAAGTTCTGTTGTAGCAGCCTTTCAACGCCTCTGACTGTTTCTCGCTAGCAAAGTTGATCCAGACAGTAAAGCTAGTTACCGGCTACGAGCCCGACACGGTTCAGAGCCACCGACCTGGCCGAGGTAACTAGAGAGTACAAACTGTGTTAGTTCAGTGAGAGTTATTTGTGAAGAAAACAATTTTCACTAGCAGTCAATGTCTGCATTTTCATTTTGTCAAATATGAACAAAATGATAGCAAAAGTGCTGCCGTGTGTCCGGGCAGAAAGAGAGTACCAATTTGTTTATTTGGTAGTTAAACGAAAGGCTTCAGTTAGTTAAGAGTGAGGGGAAAAATGTGCTTACTTTTGCAGTTTTGTCTTATTATACAATATTTAAAATTAAAAACAAGACTGCAATTTTGGAAACATGTGTGGATGTTTTCTTGTTTTTCTTGTTCTACCTGAACACTTAAGTGGCCCTCCAATGAGATGACAGTGCCAGCAGCGGCCCACAGCTCATTTACGTTTGAGACCCCCGGGCTATTGTATTGAGCAGCGATGCCATATGTGTGATAATAATTGGAATTTTACTATAGTACAGCCCATTGTGCAATGCACAGTGGTTATGAATTATAAAAATGTGTGAAAGTATGGCAATGTTAATATTTATAGGATTTTTTTCTAAAGAGTAAAATGCTGCAGAGCTGATATTGGCATGCAGCATGCACACACTCCCCGCTGACTGTGAGAGACTGTGCAGAGGTATCTATTGCCATACAATTCCTATCAATCAGACATGATTGGACTTGGACCGATAAAGGAGAGACAGGTAATGCTAGCTAGATTTGCTTTTTTCTGTAATGTTCAGCAATGCACACTAAATGTCCACTGACTGACTCCAAGACATAGAAAAACACCACCAAAAAGAAGCATTCAGGAGGAATCTGAATATTGAGTAGTGACCATAGCTCACTATCTTCTACATCCCAGTTATATCTTAATCTGACTATTACAACTGCTCCTCTTAAATGTTACCTGCAATGGCATCATGGGTGAATGCTAGTTTATGAAAGATGGAGCATGAATGATAGTTTGAAAAATGAAAAATTGCATTTCCAAACACACAAAAAAGGATGAAAATTAAATTTTCACTTCAACCTTAAACCCAACCATTAATGTCTCTTGATCACTTCCTGTGCGTCTGGGAGAAAAAAAAGCAAAAGATGCCAGCGGTATAACATAGTTAGGAGCTTGCAATCTGTTGCTAAAGTAAAAGTAAGTTGCGTGGGTGTGAAAGCAGAAGAGAGCAAAGGAGGAAGACTAAACTAGATACACTTGCTCACATATAAGCAACCAAGAAGCAGAGAGCCGACGAGTCTTTCTGGAATTAGACAGCAGTGGATGCCGTTCTAATTTCCTTCGCCCCTCCTGCTTCCATCTTCATCCCTGTTTCTGCCGAGCGAAGCCTAATGATGTCCCTTGTGACAAGTGCTGGTTAACTACTCGCCATCAACACTCGCAGGCACACAGACACATGTGTGCTGCCGTGTACACACTGCACACGCTCGTACATTTCTGTCCAGCAGCTGCAGCTTTGCCAACTGTGTCCCCCTGACTTGAAGGAGATATGGGGAGCAGATGTGACTCTATTCTGCCTGACAGGTCTGGGAGAAGAAAACAAGAGCCAGCAGACTGTAATGGGGGGGGG
>VURO01028963.1:0-15950 GCA_015108175.1 Pelvicachromis taeniatus | reverse complement strand
AACTCCACAAACATGCAAAGATGAACTCCATGCATGCTGCTCCTTAATGGGCAGGTGCATGTTAAGATAAGGCCTTAAAAGTGAGAAAGTTTTGCTCACATGTTTCAAGTTACAACACGTCTACACAGAAAGCAGTTTGCTAAACGTGCTCCTTAAGCTACATAAGTAGCACAAAGATGTACAAACATGCTGAGATCAGTAGTTTTTGAGTCACTGTTGAGTCCGGAATAATTTGTCTTGATACTTAATAATTGCATCTGCCCACATACATCTGTGTGACTGTTTGTGTTGATAAGAAAGGCACCAGTAAAGCCCGAGTCTGTGTGAAATTTCCCAGACTTAACCTGTCTGTTGAAAGTGCTCTAAAGTAGTTGGCAGAAACAGCCCCGTCTGTGATAAACTGTAAATGACTGAGAGTTAGTTTAACCTAATCCCCTCTCGTAGGAGGCCCGCGGGCCGCTCGGGCAACCTCACAGATCTGCATGTCTTGAGATCATCACACCTCTGCACTTATGAAAGACTCATATATCACACAGTCGCTCAAAGTCTCTGCTGCAATGTCCTGGTTCTGCAAATGAATGCTTACAAGAAGAGCACAACCTCAAAAGTGTGACAGTGTACGGGGTTTAGATAGAAAAAGGCATCTTGAGCCCATTCAGATGGTGTTAAGATTACAGTATGATGTGTAAAACAAATATTCACTGTGGTGTCTCGGTACTTAACTGGAATTAAATGTGCAAAAGCTCCACTATAGGATTTCTGAAAATGAACACTTAAAGTTTCTGATGAGGATCACAATTATGCATGTTCATCAGTGGGTATGTTCCATAAAGGAGAATGGGGAAATTTACTTCTCTTATACATGCTATATACTCCATACCTGGGGCAACCTGGACAAAGACTCAATGTCACACTGAAATGGAAAAAAAAATGCAATAGAAGTGGAAAACTCTTTGTCTTTTACCGCTGAGGAGGTTTGATAGCAGTCAGGAAATGGTTGAGATTTTTTTTATCTGCAAGGCGTACCTGCTACCTGCTACCAGGCGTCTGAGCAACTTCTTCCTATAGAGGCATAAAATATTGCTTATTTGTGACTGAGTTATGTGACAGACTGCACGTTACATCTCGCTATCCGCCATCAGAAAGAAGGCGTTAGAGATTTCCAAGAAAAACAATGTGTATGATTCTGGCTTTCTACTTCAAGACTAACAAATCTATCAGCTGAATACTGAATAGTATAATTGATCTTTACAAGTCAAACATTGTGAGTCTGTTCAAACCTAACATTTGGTACATCTTTGGAAGTTTTGTTTGTGTTTTTTCTTCTTTTTTGGTGATTGTTACATTTGTAAACTAAACATAAAATTAAATAAAGCAAGTTGAGGGAATGTCGCAGAAAATACAGCTCAGACGTTTTAGGTTTTGATTATGACATTGAAGTAACTCGAGAGGTGGGCATAAAAATAGCAGCTACAGGAAGACGAGGCTGCCCAGGTCACTGAGCTGTCTCTTTCCTCACCACTGATTCACAGTCTTGTTTACCAAGAAAACAGTGCAACATCCAGGTATTGTGTCATAGGATCAGACCCAGTGTGTGGTCACACAGACTGATGAAAACAGCCTGGATATGATTGTGTAGGAAAAAGAAAACTTGGACACTTTTGAAAGAAAGTCAGTGTCTTGCAATTCTTCCATACTTTGTTTTACAAAAAAATAGTTCACAACTGTTCTTGGAGGTTTCTTTCACTTAACAGAAAAAACCCAAGACCTGACATTTCCTTTGATTTCAGCCATAGTTTGATAGGATTTTCTCTTAAATCCCTTGCATCAACACTTAATCACTGATACCCGAGCGGTTTATGAGTGATTATCCTCTGGCACCAATCCTCCTTTCACTCTACACAGTCAAGAGGTGTCTTTGGATGACTAATCAATAGTTTTAATGGCTTCTGAAATGCTCTAGGGAGGACAGAGTGAAAGATAATTGATTATAATGTGATAGTTGTGTGAAAATAAGTACGTCAGAATACTCTGATCAGATTAACCTTATTATCTGTAGTCACTGTACCTTGTAAGGCTCAACTTACTTGTGGAATACTTTGTGGATGCGCTAAGCCATCAACCAACAATGTGTCTTACTTTGAAAGATGGTGAAAAATTTGAGAAATCCTGGATTACAATTTTGTGTCTCAGCTCTCAACATCTTCCTTTATGAAGACAACATGCCCAGTTGTGGATTGGATGAGCCGCTGTCCCCTAGAAACCCTGTCAATTTATAGAAGAACTGAAGCCCCTGTGGGTAACTGGGTTACTGAGACCGTAATTTGTACGTAATAGAAGTTGTCCTGGAACAGGGCACGTAGATGTGGTGCAGCAAATGTTTTTAAGAGGGGGAGGTAGCCGGGGCATCCAGAGCGACCTCTCCACTTCAATCCTGGTAAACGGAGGCAAACAGGATTAATCTGAAGGTAGCAGGTTGGGGAGAGGGCCAGCTTTGCTCTGGACTTTCAACAGCTCTGAGGGGATGCTGCCAAAGAGCCAACGAAGAATGGTCAAACATGCTCATTCTTTAACTGGGTGGTCAGCCAAGCAGCAGCACTTAATTCTCAGTGGTGCAAAGGGAGATGGTATTCCAGCTCTACCTGCAGCCGAGGGCTTTATGACTGTAATTTATGTCTATTACCTGCATATGCATCTAAATGTGGAAGGGAAAACTAAATCTGGTGACATTAACAAGGATTTTGTTGTGCAAAATAAAACCAAAATGTGATTAATTAGAGGGGAAACCACCAGGGTTAAAAGTAAAGCTATGACTTAGATAGGAAAAACTGCAGTTCCTTTAATGGCCACTTGAGGCTGGGTCTAAAAGCCAATCAGTTACACCATGAAGAAATAAACATATTTAAAACCTGGGACTGCATAACTGTACTGGAAGTAAATATTTTTCACTAACCTGTTTAAACCAAATTAAAACTTTAACAATTGGACTGATGTATCTAGTGGTGTTTTTCAAGCCCTCTGACCTCAAAACATCACCAGATATATTCTCAGGTATATGGCTTGTCTATGGCTTCAACTGATGTCTTTATTACAGCTTGATTATATAGCCTTCATGGGCATTTTGAATTTGCATATCAGGTTTGGCAATGGATCCATTTCATTATTCTCAAGCATGCAAAAAGTATGACGTAAATGTGCTCAAACTGGAAGCTTAAAAATTGATGGAAACATAAACATGTTTTACAGACGTGAACATAGACAAACATGCAATGCACTAATGAAATCACAGCGAGAGTAAACAGATATGTTTTAGATCACCTGGTAGAAAAAAACGAAATGAACCCAGTGAGACATGGAGAGAATCATTAGTGTGCAAAGCATCCGTTATTTCGAATATAAATCTCGTGTTAAAAATAATTTATTATGGTACCGTAATTTCCAGACTATAAGCTGCTACTTTTTGCACAAGCTTTGAACCCTGCGGCTTATTGTCCGGTGCGGCTTTTCTAAGGCTTTTTCATAATTTTTGTGACATCGTAAGAGGATTTGTTTTGGTTTGTACCTCAGTTAGCCAAAAATAACCCACATCAAGCAGGGCAGAAGACACAAATATCATAGTCTAGTCTGTATTGTGTGCCATCATATTGTTAACTAATTGTTAAGTAATACAACCTTAAGCGTTTGCGCACTGTTTCTATTAAAGAAGAAGCACAGTTTAAAACTTTATGCACAACTTAACTGTGGTTATTACCATGCTTTTGTTTAAAAAAAAATAGAATTCTTTTTTCATTCATTCTTTTGTAAACTTTAAAAATTATTAAAATAGCTGCTCTCCAAGCCATATCCTCCCAAGATACAGTTATAGCAACATTTCACTCCAGGAGCTTGTAATTGAATAACTCCCTCCCTATAAAAGCAATTGTACAGTTATTATCTTCTTAGGGCCCCATTTGTGTGGAGTGGCACTTAGGAGCAGGATAGTCAGGAGGGCTAATCCCATATTTGGATTTCTTAGTCATCAGATTCACCACGGATGGCCAATGCCATTGCCGCGATGCTGCTATTGCCCATTCCTGCCAGCGTGATGATGATGGGGGTCACAGTGACCCTCTGACTGATGAGCATCTGTGTGCGAGGGTGTGTTACAGTATTGGCAGCAGCTGGCTCATCATTGAGGTCACTATCAACTGTGTGTGCAGCGATGCTGTCAGTGTTTGAGGTCATTTAGCACATTCTCAGGGTTTGCAGGGGGAAACCGTCGAGATGTTGGAGGGGGGGAGTGAATATGGATGAGATTGATGGACTGCCAGGAGGAATTATTTTCCCCAGTTAATCAATGTCACCCAGTTAAAACCTTGTGATTTCATTAAGTTTGACCACTTAGCTAATCTCCCTGTTTCATGCCACGTTAAGCACACGCAGAGGTAGAAAAACGTAAAACTGAATTTTTACAATAATGATAATAGTGTAAACAGTTTGCACAATATTACTGTGACTTTTTCAAAGATAAAAGCCGGTCTGAACATGGAAATGTGCAACTTGCTTTTGGTTTAAATTAATTACAGTGCAGCGCAAAGGTCTTGAGTGACCCCAAATTTCCTGATATTTTACTAAGAAAATGGAAAAACATGTACAGTGATCAGTTTTCTTGTGATTTCTTTAATTCTCCAGGCTTCTAGAAAGAAAATTCAAAGATCTTCTTTGGATTCTGGCTGTCATCTACTTTGTTCTCTGTCAAAATGATTTCACACTGCTTCAGTAATGTCGAGTCAGGGCTCTGGGGAGACCAACCTATGCCTGCCATTGCTAATCAGACACTTTTTGGGTTGCATGGTGGATCAAAATCTGATGGTACTTTTCTGTGCTGATAATTGCTTTAATATTGACAAGATCACCAACACTACTTTCTTAAATGCAGCTCCACAACATGAAAATGCCTCAACAATGTTTTACAGGTGACTGAAGACACTACTGTTGTACTTCTTTGTTCCTGGCTACTTGTGGATTGGTCCATTGAGACCATTTCAGATGAGGCTTTGGCAAACGGATCAACTGAATTACCAGGTCTTTGCTGGGCTTTGTCCTATTTATTGAAAACATGAATGAGTTTCCAAATCTGTTGATCTATTTTAGGTGTGGGTTTTGTTATTTGTTTTTTAATCCTTGAAACCTTCTCTGCATTTGTTCAGGTCCCTCAGATTGTTAGCTAATAGCTTTCTGTGATCACCCTGCCTTGATGGCAAAGAAATCTGACTTTATGCCTGTTAAATTGGGTTATGTTTGGCCATTTTAAAAGATTCCGTTAAAAAGAATGTAAACAAATTACATGTTTTTGTGACAAGCCATTACTAGTGCCAAAAGATGCATGTGAATGACCGCGGCAGACCCCTCGACATTTCCATGATTTTATTTATAATTTTTGCCCAGTTGCTGTACAAACATGGCCGCAGCTTCCCCACTGCCAGCCAGACACAACAAAAACAACAACAACACATAAAGGACCCTGCTCAGTCTTTCAAGGCTGGCGAGGCGTGATTGCGGATGCCCTGCAGGTGCGCCCGCTCACCCTGCAGCGGCACCACCGACCACGCCCCACCACACAGCAATTTAAAGTTGGTTCTTTGCTAAGTTGTCTGTTATAAGTAGACCCAGCACTGGTTTATCCCTTAAGCCAGGTGCGTTTTTTTATGCTTGAATAATACATAGGTCAAGTTAAGTGGCTTAAAAAAGAAAATTCCTCTGAAAATGGTCAAGTACAACGACTGGCTGAAAATTTGTGAAAAGTAGCCAATGTCCAAAGATTAAAAAAAAAAAGAAGCTTGCAGAGCTATTGAGAATAACAAGAATGTTCAAGAGTTTTGCATAGCACTGTACCCGTACCTCTCGGTTTCAGATGTGTGTCTTCTTTTCACATCACACATGGTTAGTTGAAAAAGATCCACCCTTTTCAGAAAATGAGCCCCTTAACATGCAGCACAAAATATCACTGTGTCACAAAGTTGTTTGTCTAACATACTTTGTCATTCTGTTGTCCAAATTCAATATATTAAGGTTAGTGTGACTGACATGTTTAGAAATTGTCGGAATGCAATGAACAAAGAAGCAATGCACTCAGTGGTCAGAAATGTTTCCTTTACACATATCTGCTCTAAATGTTAACTCTGGTATTCAGAGTGATGTTTTTCACAGATTCAACGGGAACTCGTTCCTCCTGAACCTGTCGGGGGACTTTCCATTCGGGGTGAACCTTGTTTGGTTGCACACTGGAAAAAATAGTTACTGTCAGAAATACATTTGTGTTGACTTCCACAACATTCTAGCAGTGCACTAGCTAGCCTTTTGTTAGCATTTAAAGCTTATTGAACATGCAGCTGTGTGTCAAGAACATTGATTTTCTGATTATAGTATAAAGTTCAACAAACTGGCAACCATGCTCTTATATATATGCTATGCCATAATAAGGGTTGTTACAATACCGACATATTTCAACGTAAGTGAAAAGAATCTTTAGCCATTGGTTTTGTTTGTCTTCTGTACCAAAAAGACACAACAAATAGCGATTTAACAAATGTGCTTTATACCCAAGTGTAAATTTTAGCTACTGTGGCATCTAAGACTTGAGCGCAGAAGGCTCCAGATCAGGGTCATGTTTGCTCAGAAATAAGCAGCAGGGGTGGGTGACCCAACAGTGCATTTAAAATCCAGCCAGGGCTTTTCTGTACTGCAGCCGCCAAGACAGTTTGCTCTTTCTGCTGGTTAAACGTGGCGGGGGCATACTACATGAGGGCGTCAGACTAAATAAACGGTGGACAGCCAGGTTTATTTGTATGGTGTTAACAGTCCGACTGCAAACCCCATCACAACGCCCCTTTAATCTGTCCAAAAAAAGCCTTCGTTCATGATGAACTGCACAAAGCAAAGGAGCAAACAGACCACAAGCTGAATGATTTACAGTTAAAATATACACTGTGGATAAAAAACACATGAATGTATATTCAGGCAGACACACAAAAACACACACGATGAAAAAAGCTCATGTGGGTTCCAGCCAGTATTGATCTTTTAACATAGGATTATACAGTCTGGCTCTATAGGCTTAGCGGCCTTTAATTCCTTCAAAGAATAGATAGACTGACTTTGGCTCTATACATATCTGGATCAATGCAAATCTACTTTCAGCCCAGCGGTTCAATTTTAAGCGAATTCCATTAGCCATAAGTAAAAGTTTTCTCGGGTAATGTGATTAGGAGAGGAGGGTCCTCACCAGCGGAGTCTCTCTGAAAGCGGTGAAACGTTTCTTTTTTTCCCTCATCCTCTTCCTCCTCTTCTCCATCTCAGTCCATGCACTCCCTCTTTGTCTTTTTCACCATGGCAGGTCATGGGGCGGTGGCAGTCGAGGAAGTGACGATAGCACTGAGAGACTAACAGGTTGTGATGCAGGGAAGCAGGCACATTAGCAGGGAGACATGGAGGTTGATTGATTCGGATTTTTGAGAACTGACATTTTCACGTCCACAAAACTACAGTTTTCCTCGTGTCTGCATGAAAAGTAGCCTTTGAATAACTAGCTAATGTCACACACTAGCAAGATGCGGCGGTTTAATGGGCAGTTTTGTGAGCCAGGATCTATTTTGTTTTTTGTTTTTTTTGTGGGGGGGTTCTTACATTTTTGATTCCATTCAACCTTTTGTGTTTTGATGTTTTAAGCACTAAAAACTACTTTGAAATTTTTCGGTAGAGGTCCTGATGTGGAATAAAAATACAGTCATAATTTTATCATAAAAGTGAGGGAAAATCTCAGAAGAGGAGAAGAAATCATCAAGAAGAGCCATGCGTGTATACGGTGGTTTGTGACCCCACATTAATGAGACCATTTTAAAGAATCACCTGTCTGTTTTAATACTTTTGTCCAGTTATGATGCTTTTTATAATTTATATTCGCCATATTGGGATGCCATTTATCCGTCCGTTTCATTGTACTGAATTCAGCTTTTCATGGGAGCTGGAGCCTATCCCAGCTGTCATGAGGCAGGCTGCACTAGGCAGGTCACCAGAGAGAAACAGGCGATCACTCACATCCAAAACCAAAGCAGAGAAGCCCATTAGGGTCCATGCCTTTGGCCTGTGGGTGGAATCTGGGGCACCTCGAGACATAGAGAACACGCAAACCCCACACCCGAGGGCCCCAGTCAGCCCAGGACCTTCTTCCTGTGAGCCAACAGTGCTAACCACTGCACTGGGTTTTAGTCAGTTTTAATGGTTTTATCTTTAACTGTCAAGGTTTGTTTATTTTTAAATTAACCATTATTTATAAGCACTTTTACTCCTTGATCACCATTTTCTTGGCTGCCGTGCTAAAAGACACCTTCTATGTAATTAAGCTGTGTGAGTGGTGTTGGACGTGATTTCACGGGAATGAAAATTAGTCGATATTCATCAATATGTGTTGTGTGTATAATGTGAAAAAAACTCAAACAAACAAAACTGTCTTTACACAATAGTTGTTAAATGCACTCCTTACAATCACATAGCCAAAAGCTGCATACATACGATGCTACTCAGACTCCATAATAATGGAGTTCATTGCAGATTATTGTGTTAACAAAAATGAACCGATGAAAACTGAACCAAAACAGAATAAACGCAACAGTAACATTTGTTATTTTAGGGTTATATTGACTTTTGTTGTAGAAAAAAGTAAAAAAAATTAGCTTTTGCAGGCTGTTTTCTTTTTTTCTTTGTCGTCTTGACAATTTACTGACTGACCAATACCTGATATTTAATAAAAGCTCAATAGATCTGTCTGGTCCAGTTACATAAACAATACTAGATGGGACAGTAACAGGATAAAGATTGGTTCTAGTGACTCTGGGGAAACAGACATGCAACAAAACACACACAAATTGTTCCAAACATTGTCCTAAGTAGTAAATACAAAAGCTCCCAGCAGGCCCAGCTCTACCTGCAACAATAGAACAGCTAATATCAGAACAGCAGGCTATAATTCTCCCCATGTCCACTCTCCTCCCTAATGTCATTTCCTTTTCTTTACAGTAATTTGTTTCAGGTCGGCCCAACGTTGTGTCATGAGCGGCAGCTGTCTGTAAATGCGTATCTTTGTTGTGCTGACGGACAGGAAGCAAGGGTCACTGTCTGGCAGTCACCAGCTTTGTTCAACTGCTTCGACATGTCAATCAATGTGCAGCTCCACACGCTGCTGATTGGAGAGTTTAGGATCCATGGAAAGGATCCCATGTCTCCATATGGTCTTAATTGATAACGGGACTCTAATTAACATCCGTATGTTAACATCTCTGTCATGTATTTGTTTGTGTTAAACACACACATATGTGGGTTTAGTAGCACCGTACCAAATCATTATTGACTGATCTTATTGATAATCAAATTGAGACCAGTTTCTCAATAATACAAAGTCAGTGATTCTGGTGAAAAAAGGGTCCACTGACCAGGGAAAGGACATTTCTATACATTTTTTAAACTTTGTTTTTGTATTGCTTAATGAAAAAGCTATGAAATATTAATTGTTGCGTTTTTGAGGTGCTGCTAAGTGGATTTTCTTACCTTGGGCTAGATACTGGTGAGCTGTCCCTTCTTGTTTTCAGTCTTGTGTTAAGCTAGCTTAGCCAGCTGCTGACAGTAGCATCATATTTTGTGTATGGACATGCTGAAAGATAGATGACGTATCATAATCTTTAGCATCTTTTAATGATTAAGGGTATTTCCAAAATGACTTTGTGTTATGGAGACATGTTAACAACACCACGTTTTTTTTTCAATTATTCACAAAGTAAAAGACACCTTCCCAAATATTGTCTACGTTGATCTTGAGTTACTGAATGTTGCTGACCTGCTGGGACACCTGTGGGTCTGTGGGCTGCAGTGTGGATTTGACTTTTTAAGGGACATTCTGCAGAGTCTAGATCTGGGTTGGAGCAAAGCCTTGGTCTCTTTTGTCTGTTCCTCAAGCTGTTTCTGAGCAGTTATTGCAGCCTTTAGGTAAACACTGGGGCCCTATTTACCTCCTTATACCTCTGCCAATCATGTATCTCTCAATTTTTATACCCTGATGCGTTGTTCCATTGCTGCTGCAGCTTTGCTGAAGGCACAAGTGTTGTGTTTTACCACCATTTTAATGATATTTCCTCAATCCACAGACCAAGGTGTGTGTGTGTGTGTGTGTGTGTGTGTGTGTGTGTGTGTGTGTGTGTGTGTGTGTGTGTGTGTGTGTGTGTGTGTGTGTGTGTGTGTGTGTGTGTGTGTGTGTGTGTCAGCAGACTAAACCTGAACTCTCGGCTGGATGTGTTCACACAAACATGCAGCAGATGAAGTGTTGCCTGATGGCTCACACCTGCAGCAGTTTATTTCCCACGAGCCTGCTGGTTATTGTTCCCCCCCCCCCCACACACACACACACACACAGAGTCATCGTCCGTTTGACAAACTGAGGCCAAACAAAACCAAACTTGATCCATTTGCTGCTCCTCATTTCTCACGGTGGCTTTGCACGAGTGACACTGAGAACAATCCACGGTCCAATCCTGGGGTCAGCCTTTATAGAACCAGAACCAACAGAGCGGCCACGTGTTCGGGGTCAAGCCGCAGGCTGAAACCCGAAGCCTTCGCGTCACGTTTGCGATGTCTTAAACGAGCTGCTCGCCACACGTCTCTGTCGCTACGGCGCCAACACAACGGCGTGTGAGCGCAGGAGGTTTCACAACCTGCCACCACACCCACACACCCTCCACCCACAGCTGCTCCGTCACACTCTGCTGACTGCAGAACTCACCGTGGGCATTCAAGCAGTGAAGGCAGAGGTCAAAGGTCAGTGCAGGTTGACACGTCAGCACGCCTGCAGCTCAAACTGCACCGCTGTCATACCTCACCTGTTTACACCGTACCGAGACGCTGAGGGGCGTGGCCTATCAAACACTCGGGTTGGTTTTGAGTGAGTGCACATTTGGGTGTGTGCGATTTGAAACTTCCTGAATCACCCATGTCTGGGGTCACGCCCACAGATAAAGCGCCGCACGATTCTTCCTGTGAGCGAGTCGCCTTCCTCCATCTTTACAGGCGCCGAGGTCACACGGCGGACTGAACTCTGTGTGACCTCTGAGGGAAACCGGGCCGAGAAGATTTGTCCAGTGTAACAAACGCTCGCACAAATCCACGACCTTCGCGCCGAGGTGTTATTTTGCAGCAGGACAATGGCCTCCGTGTTGAATGGCCTTCGGCGGCAGAGACGCTCCGATATCAAACCGGAGCTGCTGGAAGACGCCACGAGGTCTACGACTGCTCAGACATCAACAGGAAGAAGCAGCGAGGACGACAGGAAGGAACGGCCTGCACTCGTAACGTCAAATTGGTTCCAGAGATAAAACCATGCAGCTGGTAACACTTTAACGCCACCTTCAACATCGGCACGGAGATCAGCTGTGACTGCTGGAAATACCCTCCCCTCGCCGAGGGTACTCGGTGACGCCGCCTCGCCGCCTCTCGTGTTTCACGCCGATGCACATTTGTGAGGTCACGATAAGAAACATCCAAACGGCGAAGAATGTGACAAACGGTCTTCACGCCGCTCCGCATCATCACTGTGGGGAAAAAAACTCAAACTGAAGGACCAGAAGAAGAGCAGGCTGAGGTCACTTCCTGTCATCACAAGGAAAAAAGGCTTGACGTTACAAAAAACTCGTCTTGGCTGTGGATCAGGGCGGCGGTCAGCTGGTGCGTTCAGCAGCGGCGTCTGCAGAGGGAGCGTGGCGGCACCTGCACAGCGTCACGATGGAGGGTTTAACTCGCCCAGAGAGAGGGAGCGACATGCTTCCTACTGCGGGGTGTGTGTGTGTGTGTGTGTGTGTGTACACGTCGGGGCTTCCCCGTCCTGTGCTGAAAAAGCAGCAGATGCTCCGTCCCAGCAGGAAAATGTGTTCTCACACACACACACACACACACACACACACACACACACACACACACACACACACACACACACACACACACACACACACACACACACGTTGGGTATTCATATCTTGTGGGGACATCTGACATAATGCTGACCACGACTGCAGCCCGACACTGAAAACACTGACGGGCTTTTGGTCCCCACAAGTGTAGTAAACGTCCCACAAAGACATGAATACACACACACACACACACACACACACTTTGGGTTTCTCCGCTGCCTGTGGCGTCTGCCTTGAATACACTTCACCTCCAGTTATGAGAAATACTCGGATACTCCGCCGCAGCACTAAGCCCCTCCCACGCTGGACTCTGAGCTCATGTGTCGGGGGGGAACAGCAGGCCTGACACCTGACCACCCGCAGACGTGGTGCGTCTCCGTGGTTTTGTCCAGTGGACCTGCTGGACGCTGTGATTGGCCCACTCAGCCGTGACGCTCCCAGCACAGCGCACGCGGCGCCTCGCTCTGATGATCCTTTAAATGTTCGTTTGACCAGCAGCTTCAGGAAAAAGTCATTTCTTTAACATCGAGCGGTTTCAGGCGGCCGTGAGGTAAACGCAGGGTTTTGATCTGCGATCGCAAAGCTTCACAATCTCCTGACACACACACACACACACACACACACACACACACAGCTAAGCACAAGTCAGCGTCACAGGCTCAAGTTTCCTCAGATACTGCTGAGCGCACAACACGCTGCTGTGTGCGCCTCATTAGGCCTGCAGGAGACAGTGGTGTGGTGATGGAGCGTCCCCGTGCAGGTCGATAACACACACACACACACACACACACACACACACACACACACACACACAGGAATGTAGAGCATGAGCATCATGTGAGGCGCATCACTGCTCGTATCATCGTGTGAATGCAGCCTTCTCATAAACACGGTGCATGATGGGACGTCGAGCTCACGATGGCGTTTGTGGCGTTTGTGGCGTTTGTCTGAGATTTTTAAATGTTTTATCCTCAAAAAGTCGATTTAAAAAAAAAAAAGAGAAAAAAAAAAAAATCAACAAGGAAGCAAATGAAAGCGTAACGAGAGGACGTGGAGTCCTAAGATTAAATGTAGAGCAAAGGTCGCAAGGAAGGAAAGGACGAGGGAGACGAGGAAACAGAGAAACAAACAAGGAGAGAGGAAAGGAGAGAAGGAAAGGAAAATAAAACAGGAAAAGCTGCAGAAGGAAACGACGGAGGAGGAAGTGAAGGGAGGAAGGGCCAAAGGGTCGTCTTTGTCCTGAAGACTCAAACAACGTCCAAACCGAGGACGAAGGCTGAGGGCCAAACATCATCATCATCACAGAGTGAAGAGTCCCGACCCGACATCAGAGCCGTGGTCACGCTCAACACCCACAGCTGGGGTCCAGTGTGTGTGTGTGTGTGTGTGTGGGGGGGGTTACAGCTGGAACCAATCTGTTCTTGATCATCGTGGGCGTGATGGAGGGGATTCTTTTAGGACGTGTCTGAGCGCTTACTTTTTTTTACTGCTTCCCCCTCACCCTGTAATGAAGCGCGCGCACACACACACACACACACACACACACACACACACGCACACACACACACACAGGGGACCCCAGCTGTGCGTGAACGTTACAAAAACAGAGATGATGTCAGAATGTGATCGATATATAAATAAATGAAATCATAAAAGTTTTTATGACGCACGTGAACCGTGAGACACACGAGCTTCATCATCATCACTTTTACAAACGTTTCCCCAAAATGGATCCCGGCCTCGCACAGGAGGAACCTTTAACACGTCCCGAGGAGGAGGAGGAGGAGGAGGAGGAGGCCGAACACATCACACATCTGTTTCCACTAACGCAGAGAGACAGAGAGGCTCTGACACACACGGGCCTCCGTTCACGTCTGTGCGGCGTTTCCAAATCGAACAGGATCGGATGACATTCCCAAACACACACGATTGTATAACCCTGTCAAAACACACACACACACACACACACACACACTTCCACTTCAACAGCTCCAGAATTCCAGCATTCCTGATCTCCCACAGGAAGCGGAGGCCACAGAGGATCCCCTCTGAGCGAGCGTGCGGAGGTCGGCGCGCTCGTGGAACTACTGAAACCAACAGAAAGGAAGCAGCAGAAGCTCGCTTTGGTCTGCCTGCAGCCCAACTCACACCAGGGCGGGTCCACGCGGGTCCACGCGGGCGATCCAGCTCCATGATGCAACGCTGGCTTCAAACGTCCCGCTCTGACGAAGCCCACAGCCCAGGTTTGAGCCGCTGGTCGTCACCTGAGCGCTCGGGTCCTCTCTCACGCCGAGGGCAGCGACCTCATGAAGCACCCGAGGTGACCGCTGCATGCAGACCTGTGTGTGTCCGTGCATCTGTGTGTGAGCGTGTGTGTGTGCGAGCATCTGTGTGCGAGTGTGCGTGCGAGCATGTGTGTGTGTGTGCATGTGAGCGAGCGTGTGAGCGTGTGTGTGCGTCCACAAATAAATCCTTCTTCATTCACAGAAACTCAGACAGCAGGAGCCTGGCAGCCAATCACAGGGCACAACACTGAGGCCTGTCATCCAATCACAGCGCCCCGTCCTTCACCTCACAGCTTAATGACACAGAGCAGCAGTGTGTTCCCGTGAGGAGGGAAATGGAGCCGGATCTGGGGACAGAGGAGCATTGAGCGGCGAGGACACAGGCTGATTATCGGCCGTGAAACCGACCGAGGCCATATGTGGCGCCGCCGCCTCAGCGCCGCCGCCATCTTCATCACTGTTCCCCTCTTACTCCAAACTTAACTGCAAAGCTCAAATTTAAAACCGCCTGTTTCAGGTGAGGACCGCCATCAGGACGTCACCTGCACCACAGGAAGCCGAATGGCGCCGTGTTCCTGCAAGGCCCCGACATTTCAGGAAACAACCGTGTTCCCTGCTTTTCATTGGCCAGGACTCAAATCATCAGGAGGTGGCTGGACCGCGTTGGGTCCCTGACCTCACGAGGCCAACGAAGAGACGCTTCCTGCTGCTCTGCAGCGTCTAGCGAGCGGCACGTGGACGCCGTGTGAAGACCTGCGAGCACATCCTGAAGCGTCTCTGCTGACGCTCCTCTGACATAAAACACGCCGCCGCCGTTAGAAACAGGAACCGCCCAAACGACGTCCTGTCCAATCACAACCTCGATGTCCCCGCCTTTCCTGTAAACTGAAAGCTGTTCACTTCCTGTGAGAGGACGCTGTGCTAGCTCACTTTTATTGCCCTGCTTTGCCCATGAGCCACTGAGCATGCTCAGTCCACCTCCAAAGAGGAGACGTTAGCCCCGCCTTCCAGCTGCTGTCACCCTGATAAATGTGGTTGGGGGGGCTTCCTGTTGTCTCAGCCTCTTCTGATTGGCTGCGTTTCCTTTGGATGAGCCGACCCTCGTTTCCATGTCACCGAGCAGAACGCCAACAAGCTGCAGCTCGTTTGTCGTTTCACGCCTCCAGCTCGCGTCTCCTCGCCGGGACGTGGTCACGTCCACCGTTTGTCTGATTTTTAGCAGAAACTGTCAACGAAGACAAAAACTCTTTGTGACCTGTAAGTGCTGCGAGTCCGGACAGACCTCAGGACTCAGCCTTTAACACGCGCCACCGTCCATCGCAGGACGCCGTCATGGTGCGCCTTTCAGTCCACAGTCCCCACCAGTCCTCACAGTCCCCCACCAGTCCCCCACCAGTCCTCACAGTCCCCCACCAGTCCTCCACAGTCCCCCACCAGTCCCCACCAGTCCTCCACAGTCCCCCACCAGTCCCCACCAGTCCCCCACAGTCCCCCACCAGTCCCCCACCAGTCCCCCACCAGTCCTCACAGTCCCCACCAGTCCTCACAGTCCCCCACAAGTCCTCCACCAGCCCCCACAGTCCCCCCCCCCCCCCCCCCCCCCCCCCCCCCCCCCCCCCCCCCCCCCCCCCCCCCCCCCCACACCCCCCCCCCCCCCCCCCCCCCCCCCCACACCGCC
>VURO01028961.1:0-13231 GCA_015108175.1 Pelvicachromis taeniatus | reverse complement strand
ATGTCACGACAAATAGACGCCGGTCTCCAATAGTAGCCGGGCGACCTTCGACCTGGAAGTCCCTCCGCGCTGTCGTTAGTCCTATGTCTCATCACTTGGTCGTAGATGACGGCTGTTTCCAATCAGCCGTCATCTACGACCAGCAGCATTTTCTGGTCTTTTACTTCCTCTCCTGGAGAGTTGGGTGGAGAGAAGCTTCGGGGAGCACCACTCGTGCACTGGGCTACCACAGACAAGGAGACACTCGGGAGCAAAGGAGGAGCACAATTGGGAACTGCATTATTTGTGAACTGTTGGAATACGTTTTGGAGCACTGTAAGTAAACACACTGTCTTTTCACCTCAGTCTAAAAACCGCGCCTGGGTCCTCTTTCCCTCTCACTTCCGCGACAATTCCGTCTGAGAAGGGAATAAGAGCCGGCCTCCAACAACCGCCGGTCTCTTTTAAACGCCAGGCCGGCCGGATAATTTTTTGAATAAACGCCGGGGCTGCTATTGGAAGATATACAATACATGCCATTTATTGATTAGCCATTGCTGTCAACGCCTAGCAAGAGGAGGCTCCTATGACTTTAAAAACGTTTGGTTCTAAATGCTTTACTGATGATTGTAGGACCTCATTTGCTAGTTTCATGTCTCGCTGAATAAAACATGATGTTCACTTTGTACATTATGGTTCACACCGCAGTCAGGGAGGGGAAAGGAAATGTGAGAGTGTGAGTTAGGTCACCTGACAGCCACTGCCCTATTTTAGTACTCTTAATGAATTCAGGATTAAAAAAAAAAAAAAAAAACAGGTTCAGAAAAATAAAAATGATATCTTCTAATAATATCCATCTATTTATGGGACTTTTCTGCAGTACCCTCATTCTCCACTTGGGGGCCACAGCCAACGCTTTTGGAAACGCTCCTGTACATCCTCCATCTTGTCAACACAATCTTAGAGGTGAGAATTAGTACATGGGCGCATTTCCTCATTTATAACTGATAACTGGAACTGAAGTTTTTTTCCTATAATCTCTATAAGTATCGCTCTGATAGCTGCTTATAAATTGTCTTCCATTGTGGTTAAACAAGCTGTTTATGCATAAGCAGACTGTTAGTGAGTGTCAGCAGTGGAGCCATGATACACAAACCTTTAAGACTAGCAAACTGGACTCGTGTTTGCCTGCCTACCTGGTCCTTCTGGTAGATGATGTCCACCAGCAGTCCATGGAGCACAGCCAAACGCAGAGGCAAATCCACATAGCCATCAAAGGAAGTCATTGCAATCTCAGTGTCTCCACTCGACACTGTTTGTAGGAAGCCTCTCATTCCATCCCAGTGCTGCTCCAGGAATTCATTCATGAAGAGCATGTACTCCTCCTTTTCCCCGAACCTAAGTATGAGCAAAAAATTGCATTTATTTTAGGCCCTTTATTGTTGTTGTACATGTGCAACAACTTTATGCAAATTCCCAGATGATGTCTTTCAGTACGCCAAAACAAACAAACAAAAGCAAACGATCTGCTCAGGAACAAATTCACAAATGTGACATAAATCACTCACGAGGTGAAGTTGGCCAGATTCTGGATGACTTTGGCTGTCAACGTAAGGGTACGCAGGGTGTTTGGCTCTGGGTACGGTTGCGTCAGACCAAAAAGGGAAGGACTGAGGATAGCGGGACATAAGAAACGAAGGAAGAGGGAAGCAGAGATGAGCCGATGGCCAATCTCCGGTTTGCCCTGGTCTTCACACACCTCCACCCAGCTGGAGAAGATCCTGTTTAACTCTTCAGGAAAAGGCCTAAAGGAAAGAAACGTGTCAAATATCAGATCGCTTCCTGTGAGAGATGCTCAAAGCAGTATGATGATGTATGATAAGCTGATTTCTCTCACCCATGGAGCTCAATGATCTTCTGCACCACCTCCTCACAGGTTTCCCTCAAGTGCTTCTGGTTGCTTGACAATTCAGCCGCAGGACATTTACGAGGGTCAACTTCACAGTTCTCAGTCGATGCATATAGACGGTTGATAAATTCCCCTGCATTGAAAAGAAAGCATAGAGTTCAGAAAAACCCAATACAGTCGAATACAAGCAGCCACCTTTACCACTGAGCTGCCCTACCTAGTGTGTCGATTAGGTACTTCTGACCAACTAGCTTCATATATTCATCTATAGCTTTAGTGGCCAGTGTGTTCTCTCTGAAGATCATTGCTTCTTTTTCTCCAAGGCGCTCCACCTCATTGTTGCCCAAATCAATAAGGAATTCCTAAGGAATAAAAACATACTTCTGATTATGCATTTGGTTGTATTTAAAACATTTTTTAAAAAACGTTGATTTGTATAATGCATTTAAATTTAAAATAACGCATGCTCATTCTCCACCTTGGCTTTGCCGATGCTCTGGAGTACGTGGACCAGAGCTCCTGCCAGCTCTTCCTTCTCCTTCACATTCAGAAGTGGCTCCAAGTTTCTGCACATTTCTACATAATCCACAGTCACATACTCGGCAAACTCTTTGTATTTCTCCATCGGCAGAACTTGCAAGTTCTGGAAGCGAGCCTTGATGCGGAGTGAAGCCTGGGGCCCAAGAGGTTCTTTGCTCCCTGCTGAGCCTGACGCCTTGTATGGAGTGATGGGGTACCACTTCTCCTGATAGGTCCTCCCTCGAATGTCAGCTAGAGGTATGGTCACGCTTCCCAGAGGGTGTAGACTGGAGTCGTCTCGGGAATGCCGCTTTTTCTTGGGGTCTTCTTCCCGGAAGAGGTGCAGGCTGATTTGGGAGATACAAGGCAAGTTGTCGAGCTCAAAGAATTCACCCCAGAAGAGTTGGCACCCTCCAGTCGCACCTCCACTGGCCCCCAGGCCTCCGGAAGTCCCAGTGGAGCCATCTCCTGCCAGGCTGGAACGGTTCGGCAGCTTGCCAACAGATCTGCTGGTGGTGCGGGCGAACAAGGTCCCATCCAGGTGTACCTCACAGTAATAACGCTTTTTGGGTGGCAGATCCTTAGCTTCATTAACCCACAGACTCAGAGAGTTCTCCGTGCGCTCAATGTTGTCCTGTGAATACAGTGAATGTTTTTATTAGCGCAACAGAATTTGAATGTTGCGTGACGGGTGGGACCGGTGGATGAAAGCTCACCTTGTTGGGCTGGGCAGCTCGTCTCAGATCTTCAATCCAGCGGTCACGTTCAGCAGCCGAGGAGCATCCGAAGCAGTGGGTGTTCTCAGAGTTTATCACCTATAGCACATTGAAACGAACAGTTAGCGGCACTGGAATACTTTGTGGTACTCCTTTATGAATCTATAAGAATGCACTTTAAGGCAAAGTCTACCTCAAAGCAGTACTTCTCCCCCAGAATGGAGCTGTGGACCGGTCTGATGACGGTGCTGGTGTCTGCACTCAGATCTAGCGTCCCCACTGGACTGACTGGAATTGACACAGACTCTCGGGATTCATAGAGCCTTAAAATTAAACGCAGTGGACGAATTCAGTCAATATAGAGATAGAGATTTGTCAAAGGTACTCACAATGTACATTTTCATTACCCGCTCGTTGTTTTACCATTGAGACATTACATTAACACTGTGGTTGTTTTGAAAAAGAACATCTTGCAAAGTCTTATTTTCCCCAAATTTGTAGGCCTCTGGTTTTAATTAGTCTTTGTTGAGGTTTTATAGGTTCTCGGTCAACCAGGTCATGCTAGTCTAAAGAGTTTGGAAAGAAAGCGACTGGACTTGTTTAAGTTTCAGAAACTTAAACAAGTCCAGTCGCCATCTTTGCAAGCTCCTCAGACCTTTAGTGAGTTTTGCTGTGAAACTGATTGGTTAGAGTCCTGTGACCATTGTTGAATAAGTGATTACCAAGGTGATAGATGGATTATAAGCAGGGTTTTTTCAAGATAAGATTGTGTCATTAAACCTTGAGAGATCAGAGAAGTAACTTTAGTCCACAGGTGAGTATGGAGTTCAGTATATTTACTTTGAAAAACACAGCAGTGCACTTTACCTGCGTCCTTTGTTAAGTGCATGTTGGTTTAGCTGGGTGTTGCTATTCCTCTTGGCTTTGTTCTCAAGACGTCGCTTGATCAGTCCCTACGGGTGAAGAATACAAACACAGCGCATTTGGGCAATTATGTGTTGTATCAACAGGAAAAGGATAAGTAGCACAAAGATTGTCTCTGGTGCACACTGCACTCACCCTCACACCGCCATCTTGAGCCTTTGGTCGAGGACCAAGCTGGCCCCCGTGGTCTGGGCTACATTCTAGGGATTAGGGGGGGAAATGAAATTCTCTATCAGTGTTTTTCTTTAGTGTTGGCAGGACAAGTTAGCTTAACTAAATCCAATTATAGGCAGTACTCTTTCTTTCCATTTAGAGTTTGTGGTCAGTACTTCTACATATTTCTTCCTTTTTATGAGTCAGTTGTTTTCAGGCATTAAATCAAATGTTTGACAGGCTGACTTTAGAGCAAATGTTGTGTGCTGGTGAAGCGGGAATAGCACGGGTGTAATTAGTAAAATGTGGCTAAATTCCTTTAAGGTGAGTGACTTCCAGGTCATATGAGGGCCCCTGGGGTTAAATAACCTCTGTTTGAAACAAAGTAGTAAAATCAGTTGTTATTCATACCATTTTATGAAAAATTCTCAAGCAAAACTCAGTTTTGTCACTCATCTAGCATAAATGACGACTCTCATTTCTCATCTTCTACTGAAGCTTAAAAATATTAAGCAAAATGTTTTAATATTTCCAAATGGGTTCAGATGAGACAATTCAGGATGTGGTTTATAGCTGTAATCTGATCGCTCGATCTATCTGAGTAAAGCTAACTAATTGCACATATATCACTAAATAAGACGTAGTTTACTGTAGCTTTACCGAGAACGAACTTAAAAGTTTTCCTGCTTTGTGTTAACTTTTGAACCCTTTAGTCAGAAGACTGATATCTCTAACTGTACGTTATGATATCCTCTATTGCTTATGTATAGTCAGCGATGTTTCACTACAAGATTACACAGCTGTCCCATTTTCTGTTCTTTGCTTACCTAAATTCCCACCACAAACAATCCAGCGTCTAAATCCTATCATTTAGTCCAAAGGTGTGTGCAAAAGTGCTGTTACTTCAGTCTCCGTGTCTTTATCATTTCCTTTCTGATGTCCTCAAAAGAGCTGATAGAGTCACCCAGCCAGTCGGCGCAGGGTCGAACACTTCCACAGTCTCTGAACGTCGTCTAAGCAAAATATCTAAACTGAATGGATGGAAGACACTGACTATCATCTCGCTCTGTCTTTCTGCGATTTTTCATTGGACTGCTAAAACACTGTCTTGATGCTATCTTCCCCAGAGGAGAAAAACGCACAGAGGAAGCAGAGGAAGCTATCTTACAGACATGGCCACGAAAAAAAAAATTAGCTATTTCCTCTGTGTCTTCTGCGGAAATGCAGTAGTCATTGCTGATGTCAGTAACAGTTAAACTGGGGGTGCTCGATGATTTTTCCTCATTGCATTTTAATCTGCCTTCATTTTGTTTGCTTTATGTGTGCATACGGACCTGCGTCAATATCTACGAGGTTCTGCATGCTGAGGTTGGACAAGCAGCTGCTGACACGGTTTCGCGTCCACATTGTTGGCTGAGGCGGACACACAAACATGGGCATTTTCACTCTCCGTGGTTATGACAACAGATTTGAAATTCCCTTCAGTGTAAATAACATGCTGTTATCTGTGGGTACCTCTTCGTCTGGAGAAATGAGAATCTGCCCATCTTCCAGGCAGCAGTTGCTGATGTCCCATAAGGGGACCTCCTGAGGCGGGACCCATTGCAGTCTTGAGAGTTCGCAGGGTCCGGCTGGTGTCGCAACGACCTCATTCAGACCTGCCATTCAAGTAAACATTGCGCAGACAAACCCATTTTGATATGATCACTGATGAAAGGTCAATATACACATGTAACCACATGCTACATATGATTGTGCTGATTTCTCTCACTTTGAAGAACTGACAGTACATTGTTTATGATGTACAGATACTGCTGGAGGCGTATGCTGCCGGGCTGGTTTGTTTTTGAGTTTTGGTAATGACACTTATCTCCCACAGCGTTTGGCCACTCCCATTTGAGGTGTTGCCTTGGCTACTGACGCTATCGCTCTCTCTTTTTTATTACACGCCACGTAGGCCTGCTCACATCCTGTGGGTTGTCGTTAGGTGCTTTTGTTCTTTTCTTTTTTTTTACTCAATGTCAACATCCATTGTGTGTTTACGTGGTCTTAATGTTTACATTAGCTTAATTTCTTAAGAGGTATATGCTGTTCTTGAAACACCAGCAGAAGATAAAGATAATGTTGCATCACTAAAACATGCCAAAAAAAAAAGCCCAGAAGAGCAGAAGATGTCAGGAAAGTAATGCGTAATTTAAAGCAATTATATTCTTCTCGTTCTTTTTGATAATAAAATATGGCATCTTCTCCATGCAGCCATTCCTCGTTTGGCTCACACCTGCATGATCTGTCTGTGTGTGCTGCAGATGTTTCTCTCACTTCCTGTTAGCTGAGATGAAGGAAGTGTGGAGAACTTGGGTATAGGTATAATTATTTGAATCTGTCCTGAGGTGGATCGAGGTTTCTGATGCCATTAGACAAAAGTTCAGACATCAGTCGTATTGGCTGTCTGAGGGGACTCCTTCTTCATATTCAGCTTCTGCATAAGCAGAGGAATGTGTGCACATCTGACTAGAGTTTATGTTTTGTATCTTAACAGCAGGTAGGCTTCTGGTTGGCTTTGCATACAATTTTTGTATAAGGGACACAGAAACTTCTGTGTCACAATTTCTGTAACATTTTGTAGCCATGTATGGCTACGTATGCGTTTGTTTCTCCGCGCTGGAGAAGCTGGTTAATGAATCTAGTTAAGTGTGGGCGCTGGTTTGCAGTTCTTCAGTTACTTTGAATTTCTGGGTCATTTCTCTGCTGTTTTGGCGGTTTTGGTCTCGCAATGATTCATGTCTCAAAGAGATCATGACGATGGTCTGGGTTCTGCTTTTTAGAAGGAGAGAGCCCTTAAACATAGACTTGAAGGGCACAGAGCTTTGATTTTAAACTTGTCAAATGGCTCCACACTTGGTCACACACTTACTACTACTAATATTTATAACCTCTGCCTATAATACTCACAGTTTTTTTTTTTTAAGAAAATATTCCAACAATTACAGACTTTCCTTTTGTCTTTGTGCTGATAATTTCTTACTGTTTATATTAGGATGTAAATGCATCTACAACTCTTCTACAAGTCATCTTCTGAGGTTAGGAGACTTTAAATAGCCATCAACAGACATCAGATTTGTCCCAGTATGCAAGCTCACACTACCATTCAGCTTACTGGGTAATGGCCCAGGAACAACTCACATATCTTTGCAATATTTGGTTTAAATTGTTCGCTGATGTTCAAGATATTGTTGGAAGTGTCAAAGTCATTCAGTGATGTTTGGCTGTATTGAACTCTTTCATCGCTTTCATCCTGTAACTCTTCTGAGATCCACTCTTTTACTTGTGATTTATAAATGATTTATATTTATGATTTATTTTAACATTTGCATTTTCAGCTTCTCATTTGTTTTATACAAATCCAGATGCTAAAATACTCTTAACATTGCCGATAAAATGTCCAGATGCACTTTCGACAAAGGTCACACATACCACTTCTGCTGCTCACTGTGATTAAATGGTCCTAGCTACTTAACAGGAAATCACAAATTGTGTGATCACAAATAGTAAATGTTATGGAAATGACATTGTCTGATATTTCACATAATATTTGAATTGAGTAATGAACTTAATGCGCAGGGCTTTGCGTGTACGCTGTACGTTTTTGTGGTGGTATTACCTCCCAGGGATGGCGTGCTGTTGCGCGGCTGTAGCTTTGGCTTCTTGAGCTTCTGGGACACAGTCCGAAGATACTTTTTAAAAAGTGCCCCTCCGCCCCCTTTCTGTGAGGGGTCACTGGAGGCAGCCCCCGACGCCTCTGCACCAGCAGAAGTGGCTGCAGCAGAGGATGAAGCTGCGTGAGCGGAGTTGGCAGTGGAGAGCGCTGCAAACAGAGACCCAGGAGGCTCGGACAGGGCCCTCCTGAAGGGGTTCTTTCGTGTTCCTCCAGAGGCTTTCTCAGGCTTGGCTGCATCACTGCTTTTCACATTGGTCGAATGCTTTTCTCCGGGGTCCTCGCTCAAGGCCTTGCGCCAGTTTTGCATCTTGCTCCACTTGTTGCTAGAGGCCTTCTGAATTTTTTCCATTGTGGATGTGGAGGATGCTGGCGCTCCTTCTCCTTCTTCTTTCTGCTCATTTAGGGCTCCCTTGGAACCAGTATGCCACTTGTATGTGTTGAGAGGGTCACTGGTCTCAGATGTTTGTGGAGGCTCGTTTTCCTTCTCAGGTGATCCCTGCTCCTTTGATGCTGGCTGAGCTGCAGGCTCTGGATCTTTCTCCTCAGTGCCCATTTCACACTTTTAGGCTTTAACTAAAGTTCTCTCTGTTTTCAAGGTTGCATCAAAAACCTTCAGGAGGAGAATTCACCTGTTTCCCTCCCGATTTACCGCCGCTTTGGAGATTGTTGCGTGTGCGAAAGGAAGACAGCGTATACTGTATCTCCTCTAACTGTCTGTTTCTCATTTCCTGTCTTGCAAAAACGTTGATCAACAACGCGCGACGTAGCTGCTCCGCCTGTGGTTGCTGCGCTGCAGCACTATTCGCATCTCTCTGGGCTGTTTGCTTCCTCATAAAATGTCACAGAGAAGTTCAGTGTTTTCATTTAATACTTCCCGTCGTCTGTCCTTCCTGTTCTGTCTAAAAAAATAAAAACAATCTGCGTTTGATTTGTGTGAAACTCAAAGAAATATCCACAGATGTTATAATAAAATGTGTGTTTTTGGTTGTCCACCTTTACCTCAAAGGAAGCCAGCTCGTCACATTCAGTCTGTCACATTATGAGTAAGGGAAATGTGGTATTGCATGTTACAAGGTAATAGAAATCCACCGTAAGACAATAATGTGACGATATTTAATGAATGGATGAATCTAATAAATAACCAGTCCCTGTACTGTTAATGAGATGAATTTTCTTGGTAACTCGAATGAAATAAATAACCAAGAACATGTTTCTTGTCAAATATACGTGAAAAAATATCGTATGGAAGGCTCTAGACTCAGTTTTAATTTTTTAGTAAGACCACTAAATTGATATCTGTGAGAAATAAACATCAGCATCCATGTGGTATCAGCTACCTGTGAGTTTACAAGCTGTTGACAGTTAAGAGTCAGTTTCCTGTCAAAGCTACAGGAAACTGACTCTGAAAACCACTTCCTGCTCTCATGCTGCTCTTTGCTCGTACACACCTGCAATGTATTTCTGTGTGCCAGTGGGGTGGACTGCCAGCACTGCCAGCACTATTGTCAGATGTTGTTGTTTCTCTGGAAGCAATGTCAATGTGGACACTAATGGTGGATTTTTCATTGGGAACATTCCTTTAGTTCACTTCTTTAGTTCTTTAAGGTATAAAATACGTGGGAAGTGTTTTTTTTTTTATAAGACTCACATTCACACAGTAACATTAACACAGTTTCAACATGCTTATATCTGTGTTTCACTAATGAGCTGAGTGCGTGAAAGCACTGAAAGTGACATTTGTGTCTTGTTTCGTCCAGGCCCTCTGGTGGCTGATGGCATTTGGTACTGAAAACATGCTTTGACTCTATGCTGTCAAATCTGAAGCGTAATCAGTGAAAACTGAGTGCTTCGACATGAAACAATTAATTAAAATGATATTTAATTAATTAAAAGAAAAACTGTAACTGCATCTTTAGAGTGTTTATAATGCACATGCTGTATTTTTGAACTATAATTCACCTTTAACCTCACACTATACTGGAGTAAAAGAGTTCCATTCAATTTTACATAAAAAGGATTTTTTTATACTGTTATTTTTGGAGCATTTTTTGGTAAATTAACTTAAACCATATACATATAAGTGCCCTTTATTTTCTTTAAAAGGCTAAAAGCTGAATATTTACATTATGTGATAAGAGGTAGTAATCTCACGTTTATCACTGTGCAGTTACAAGAACACTGATTTTATTAACATTTGAACAACAAGAACACTGATCTGGAGTCTCAGTCAAGGTTGCCCTGTACAGTTTTACGCTGTTCTTGGCCACAAAAAACCCTAAAAAACCTCAAATACTGATCACAGCAGGATTTGAAGTTAAACGTTAACAGTAAAATGAATCTTTGCTTTCTTAAAGCACAACAAAAAATATTTCATAAAGCAGGATGCATGTATAACTCTCCAATTTCTTGGCAAAAAATCATGAATGCTGCAGGAAGTGCTTGTTCTGTTTACATTTCAAGCCAAAAACACTTGAAAATAATAAAGATAAAGGTGTAAATACCCTACTGTATACTTAAGTATAAAATAAGTGATTTAGGTTTAAAATTAATCTACAGTCACAAAATCAGAACGTGTTTAGATTAATTTGTGGAGGTCACAGTGTTTGTCTTCATCTAGTGGTCGACTGATTTACTGCAGAACACAGATTTACCTTTTACCTTAACTAGAAAAATGTGGTACAGAACGTCGCAAACACAGATTTTTTAAAAGAAGAATCTCATTTGTTTTATTTTCCAATTAATAGCTCGATTATGTGACTCATTTAGAGTTTCCAAATGAGGTGGATATCTTTGTGCTGTGCGGGAAACTGGAGTGTGGGAGGTTTCTGTCTGACGTACAGTCAAAAACCAGAGATGTCTGTTTACTATACAATTAAGACACATAGCCTACATATAAACACATGTTCACATCTTCTTCTAGCTGCTAATTAAGACGCTGCAAACTGGTTGTGAGACAGGTGAGAACCTGGCCTGCAGGCGCTATCTCTGCTCTTCAGGACTTCAGCGTTGAGCGCACTGACTGGGACATGTTCAGGGAGGCTGCAAATAATGGTGACCGCACCAACTTGGAGGAGTACACATCATCTGTGACCAGCTGCATCAAGTGCATCGATAATGTCACTGATAATGTCACCTGGGAGACACAGCCGTGTCGCTCAGGTGTTTGCCCTTTACCCTGTTCCCCTTCTGTATTTCGTGTCTGTGTGTGCTCCTGTTTGTTGTCGCGTCGTCCCTCGTGTGTTCTGTTTTCATGCACAGTTTCTAGCTGTCCCAGTTTAGGTTTTGCTTTGTCTTTTGCCAGCAATAAAGCTGTGGTTCTTGAGTCTGAGTTCCGCCTCTGTGAGTCTGCATATTGGGTCCTTTTCCTGCCTGCCTGCACACAGACTGTGACAGAAGGACATGACAACAAACAGGAACACACGCAGACACTAAATACAGAAGGAAACTGAATGACTGCAGAGGTGCGTGAGCAGGCAACAAGGCGGCCCTGAGAACGGCGAGGGGCAAACTGTCTTGAGCCATCAGAGCAGCGAAGCGTGCATGGCCAGAGAATTCAATGCCACTTCCAGGACAGCGCCAACACGCGGCACATGGGCAGGGCATCCAGGCCATCACCAACTACAGGACGACAGCACCTGCCTGGGACAGGGGTGCCTTCCTACCAGATTTTCAGCTTCTGTGCACAGTTTGACACTCAGAATGATGTGGTCATCCTAAGCGACCACGACCAGGTTCTGTATCTGACCTCGGCTGGTGTGAGAATAACTTTGCAGACTAAACCCACGGAAGGCTGCTGGTCCAGATAACATCCCTGGGAGAGTGCTCAGAGAATGTGTTGACCAGCTGGCAGATGTCCTCACTGACATCTTCAACCTCTCCCCTGCTGCCACTCCACTGCAGTTCGCCTATTGCCCCATCTGGTCAACATCCTATATCTGGCTCTCACCCACCTGGACAATAAGGACACATATGTACAAATGCTGTTCATAGATTTCAGTTCAGCATTCAACACAATCAGTCCTCAGCACCTGATTGGAAAGCTGAGCCTGCTGGGACTGAATACCTACCTCTGCAACTGGATCCTGGGCTTTCTGATGGACCTGACCTCAAACAGTCCAGATCGGTAACAACATCTCCAACACCACCACACTGAGCACTGGAGCCCCTCAGGGCTGTGTGCTCAGGCCACTGCTGTTCAGTCTGCTGACTCACGACTGTGAAGCAATGCATAATTCGAACCACATCAAGTTTGCTGATGACATGACTGTGATGGATCTCATCAGCAAGAATGACAACTCAGCATACAGAGAGGAGGTGCAACAGCTAACGGACTGGTGTAGAGTCAACAACTTGTCTCTGAACATGGACAAAACGAAAGAGATGATTCTCGACTTCATGAGAGGACAGAAAGATCACCGGTATGGGCATCGATGGATCATCTGTGGAGATTGACAAGAGCAACAAATTCCTTGGTGTTCACAGAGAACCTCTGTAAACACCAAGGCAGAGAACCTCTCCTGGTCCCTCAACACCAGTTCCATAACTAAGAAAGCTCAAACAGCATCTATACTTCCTGCAAGAGCTGAGAAAAGCCCCTCTCCCACCACTTGTTCTCACCACCTTCTGCAGAGGTAATATGGAAAACGTCCTGAGCAGCCGCATCACTGTCTGGTATGGTAACTGCACCATATCGGATTGCAAGACCATACAGCGGATAGTGAGAACAGCTGAAAAGATCATTGGAGCCTCTCTTCAGGGGTGGGGTAGCTCAGTAGGTAGAGCAGTCAACCCTACATTGGAAGGTCAGGGGTTCAAATCCACCCAACGGTTACCCTGAGGTAACTTTGAGCACGGTACCGTCTCTACACATGGGCGCTGGATTGTTAGGTGCCCACTGCTTCACTGAGTGAATGGGTTAAATGCAGAGAGCAAATTTCGTTGCCTTGTACTGTGACAATGTTCCTTGTACTGTAGCAATTCTTTTCAAGCCACTCAACCTGAGTTGTCCCTCAGATATATTCATTTTCATTTCATTTTTAGAAATAACTTTGGTGGCCTGTTCCGTGGCTGCCGGCAGACCCCTCATCTGGGGATCTCCTCAGCTCCTTCCAGGAGGGTGGCGCAGTTGCCCCTGGGGTGGTCCTCCTGGGGCTCTTGCGCTCTGGGGACCTCTGGTTGTCTGGGGCCTGGGTCTCCTCCATGCCTGTTTCATACACTGGGGGAGGGAGCTATGGCTCCCCACACCCTCTGATAAATCATTACATGGAGAAGCCTTTTGAATACAAGCGCGCACGTCCACACAGGTGCACACAC
>VURO01028950.1:0-13879 GCA_015108175.1 Pelvicachromis taeniatus | reverse complement strand
CTTCTTGCGCAGCGGCCTGCTGCGTAGACATCGTCGCCAGATCCTGCATCATCTGCCCCAGCACTGCCAGCGGCTGGATCGGGCCCGGTAGGTTCGACATGGCACACGGCTCTCCGGGTTTCGGCACCACTGTAACGGATCACCCGAGACGTCACTTTAGTTTGGGTTCAGCTACCCGTTTATTCAAGAATCAAAATGTGTTTCTCCAGCCTTGACAGCTCCTCTGGGGCGCAGCTCTGAACAGTTCTCCCTCCTCTCTCCACGTCACTCCTTTTATAACCACATCACAACAGCTGTCAGTTAGGGACACTCTTTGAACATACACACACATGCTGACCGGTAGATAACACACTTTGAAACTAAACATTTTCAACTGGTACTTTGAAACTAAACATTATCAGCTGAAGAGCTCGCTGTGTCACCTCTGACTGCTCTGCAGCAGGCCCGAGACCACGCCCCCGCCACACTTAGCAATAGCACAACCCAAATGTCCAGTAACTATTACGATCCATCAGGCATGTAAACATTTGGACTAATATGGTATTTATACAGACAATAGTTAGTGTAGTGAAGTTTGGAAGTTGGTGCCTTTTTTTTTGCCAGTCCTAAAATTTCAAAAGTTAGCACGTCTGCTAACTAGCAAGCAAATTAACCAAAAATATGATTAATTTACAACTTTAGAATGTGGGTTTACAGGTTACAATTACAAAAAAGGTCCACTAGTACATTCACTGAAACATTCCACTATCTTTAAATGCAAATCCTGAATGTTATCAGTATTGTTTAGCTAACGTTAGCTTACATATCTAAAGCTTTGGCAAAACCACATCATAATAAATGACAACTTCATTCATTCTAAAAGTAAAAACACACGGTTTCAAATATGAGGTATATAACAATAAGGTTTCCTTATTGCCAACTTTACTTGTAGCCTTAGCCTCACTCATTTTATGCATTTTTTATATACAACATATATTTTTTAAATGTCAGTCATTTAAAATGATAGTGAGAAACCATAGAAAATATTTTATTTTTACCGATTCATGAAGTAAGGAACTGTTAGCTAAAATTCATTTTAATCTCAATGTAGCTTCAATGTAATTTGTGAAATACCAGTCAAATGATAGTCAAAAAAATGTTTGGTGAAGTGCAATTTTCCTCTTTTTTATGTACAAGGCTACATACAAGAATGACAACAATTTATGAAAAAAATTAAAAATGTTTATTTATTTATTTTTTAATTTAATTAAAAGAGAGAACTGTACCAAAAACCTCCTTGTGATTGCTTTGGCTGCTAGCAGGTTGCTGCAGTTTGCATTAAGACAGACTTCACTGCAAACCCTTGCTATCTAACTACCAATTGGTAGTAAAGATTGATAAAGCGTAATGTAAAATAGGAACTGGAGAATGTTCATCGTGGAAAAAAATGTGTCATACAACTGAAACTAACAGGCTTGATGACACACAACTTGAAAGCAAAATGTCTCAGTTTCCAGTTTGCGTTGCACTCTTCACAGTTCCAAAACCACTTAGTGAGTAGTTGGTGAGCGTTTGCAGACAAGTTAGAATATTCCATGCAAACCACAGGCAATCACAGCAATCTGTTAGCAACCAAAGTAATCACAAAGAGGTTTTTGGTGCAGCACTATATACCTCTCTCTGATTTCCCCTAGCAACCACAGGTTACCAAATCGTCCCCAACTAGTCTCTAGGGCTGTGTGACTAGGGCTTAGAAGCCAGGACATGTCTTGTATTTAAAGATAAGACATTCATGTAACAACGTACAATCAGACTCTAACAATACACTTACTTGTGTATCATTGTATCATGTTTGGTCAGATTAATCTTAGCGGGGATAGGTTAATTGAAAACACTAAATTGCACATATGTGTGAATGTTGGAGTGAATGTGAGTGCAAATGGTTGTCTGTGTATATGTGTTAGTCCTGTGACAGACTGACGACCTGTCCACGGTGTACCCCGCCTCTTGCTCCAAGACAGCTGGGGTAGGCTCCAGTGCCCCCCGCTACCCTGAAAAGGATAAGCGGGAGCGAATTGATGGATAGATGGTCAGATTAAGGTACCAAAACTACTTGGTTAGTTTTAGACTGTGGACTGGACCATATTCACAAATTGTTATTATTTTGTACATATCAATCAGAAATAAAGTCAAGTACATAACTGCTGCCATTGTAAACCTGTGACAAAAATATAAAGCTTGACAGGCACTGAAATAATAACCAGAGAATAACATCTAAAATGCATAGAACAGCACAGCAGTGGCATGTAGCCATATGTCCCTTTTAGATGAACAGAACAACAAATTGTTTTGTGCATCAGCTGTCTTTGCATTTGTCTTTTGACCGGAGAGCACTTGGCAACCTCACAATGTCGATATATAAAGCTTAAATGGAAAATATGCGAAAGCTCATCTGGAAAATACAGATCAGTTTTTTTTTTTTCAATTGCAGGAAGTTCCACACCCTTTGCTGCACCCTCAGTATTTCACTAAACAAAAAAACCAATTAGTTTTCGAAACCAGCAAGTGTGAGAACGAGACATCCGTCTGTTTTCCACATCTTTGATAACAATCGAGTGTCCTACACTGTCACAATAACGCTGCTGTGCAGTGTTTTCTTTGGTGCAGGTCTCAGCTCCACTTTACCGAACAAGCACTACTTAGATTTTTATCTTAAACCAGCATTTAGACCCAACCGCCATGGCCTTTTTCAAACTCTGCACATTTCAGTGTGTGACGCAAAGCAAGCGTCGTCATCTTGTCTATCCTTTTATCCTCCTTTAACAATGAAAAACGCATAAAATTAGATTTGTCATCTTAGCTTTACATTCTACATTTAGCTCTAAATTAACTATGAACATATCATTGGGATTAGTCATTGTTCAGCACCTATATTTCTGGTTGTGCGGCTTAATTAGGAATCCTCTTGTGTTCAGGACAACAAGAAGCAAGTCAAACAGGAATGGCTGGACCGACGACAGCTGTGTGAGGTAAAGAAAAAGTGGACACAAAAGGCTGCTGTACTTAGCAGTTAAAATATATCTATGTTCCTTTCCTTTAAAACGACATTAAATGCACACTGCACTGGACTCAGTAGTAAATAGAATAAATCTCTTCCAGTGTTTCTCCATAAGCGAAAAAAAGAAAAAAGAAAAGTCAGGCCTCCCTTTTAAGCAGTCACAGCGTTCCTCGGGTCCCACAGGAAAAGCTCCAGATTAAATCACTTCCTCACACATTGTGATACTGTGGCGACTGGACCACACTGTCCCTGTAACTAGTTAGTGTATTGTTTTGATTTGGCTTTGTTTTTTACAAACTAATTTGAAATTTGGGGAAATACATTTATTTTTAGTTATAGGCTGATAAAGCTTCCTCATCTGTGAGTTAAGTGTAGAGACGGAGGTAAAGGAGCATTGTTCTTCATAGGACTGAGGGCTGCAGATGTAGTATATCCACCTGATTATCACTAGATATAATTTAACTTTATGTTATTTTTAATGCTAGAATATAAGAAGCTTTATGAAAGAGCAAAAAAGTTATATACTTGCATTCCTTACCTGAAATTTTTGTGTTGGTGTTTGAATGTTATTCAAATTTGTCTCAAATTTGGCTATGAAAAAATGTAGTTCAGTGAATTCAATTATTTTAAGTTGTAAACAAGTTTTTGAAAGATTTCTAAAATATTTGTGTTTTCTTATTTTTATGACAGGTGGTCCAAGAAATGTGTTAGGCACTCTATGTTGGACGCTTGTAATAAAGGCCAAAGTTCTAAATTGTGTGTATAATGCCTGCGAGCCACACAGCTGTGGCTGTGAGCACAAAAGCCTCACTCACCTGCTGTTCAAATCTGCTTCTTCTACAGCGCAACCAATCAGAAGAGACTTGGCTTAACGGGAGCTAAAAAAGTCTTGTTTCAGACATATAAGAGCTTACCAACGTAACAGGTCTTCTTTCGAAGAAGGGCAAACGACTGTCTGGCTTTGCCCAGGTTAGACATCAACATACCTGAAAAGGCCCAGTCAGACAAGAATACTGAAAAAATGTGTATAAATTTAGTTAATCAAATTTGTGCCTCAAAGCAAGCCAACATAACAGCGCTGGTTTTGAAAGAAACCAAATTAGTGTAAAGAAGATATTTTTCTGTGGGTTAAGAACAGACACGTCAGTTTATTGGTTATTTGAACTGTGCTGTTATCAATGCCACCTGTGCTTTTCCACCTATGACAAGTCAACATGTCCACTGTAAAAAAAAAAATCTATTGCTGCCCGTGATCACTGACACTAATTACACATCTGAACAAGTTTTGGACTAGCATTAGCGTCTTCCTGTTAGCGCTTCCCTGTTAGATGTAAAACTGTTACCAAACCTCCAAAACAAATCACAGAAATCCTGGTATTTCCAGGCTTTAAAAATGTAATCCGGACACAGAAACTGACATTAGAACCATAACAGATTTGTCATTCACTGAGCTACAGTGCTGTTTCTACCTAGCTTTACTTTCTGCCTTTATCAGATAGGGCAGCATAGAGAGAGTTGACAGAAGAGAGGACGGTGATCTGGACTTCAACGCAGGCCCTGCTGTATCTTTGCACTCTGGGAGGCTAACGTCTTTAAACCTTCTGTGTGTTATAACACAAGTATATGACTATTTTTTAAGAAAAACTTTTCTCTTTTGAGAGATTCAAGTGGATCAGTTGCCAAACCAACTGAGACTACGTGGTCCTGGTCTGTCAAAATAAAAAATAAGACAGACAAAAACACAAAGAAGGACAGAAAACTGTAATAACTTTGGCAAGAATATCTTAAGACCTCATCATGCAGGAAGTTGGTTTGAAGGCACCATGTGTGTGTGCCACAGATATTCTAATAAAGACTTTAAAAAAAGAAGCATTTCCTGTAATGCAGATCTATTCTTTGGTTGAAGAAGATGTTGTGACATTCTCGTACTCGCCGTGGTCCGAGTCCTCCAGTTCGATACCTGGCACCAGGTTGTAGTACTCGGTGGACTGAGTCATGTAAGCTTTCTCCCTGTCAGCTGAGTCTTTCATCACTTCTGTGACACTCACCGTGTCCAGCTCTGTATTATTCGCCCTGTCAGGCTCCTGGGAGCCTTGCCTCTCCTCTGTGGAGCTTGGGTGGCATGAGGTGACTCGGGGAAGAGACTCTACTGAGCCCAGCTTGATCTCCACTTCTTCGTAGATGTCCCTGGTGCTGCCCAGGAGGGCGGACGCTGGGCGAAGCAGCAGCTGGTTCTTCAGGATCCCCTCTCCAGCTTTACCCTGCTCAGCCGCTGAAGGCTGCTGTTTGCTGCGATGCTTCTGGCCGTTGCAGTTGGAACTGTGAGGCCTTTTTTTTGAGCTGCTGAAAGTAGGCACTTCTTTCTTCTTCCTCGTCCTCCCACAGCACCAGCAGAGCAGCAAGGCGGACAGGATGACGAGGGGAAGGACAATGAAGAGCGCTGTGAGGCCGGCTGGGCGACACACATCGGTAACCTTCACCGACAACACAGTCCTGCCGGCCAGGTGCCAAGGAGAGAAGCAGGTCATGTTGCAAAGCAGATCCTGCAGTTTGATGGTCCAATTCCCCTCCCTTCTTGCCTCCAGGCCTTCCAGTAACAAGCAAGAGCAGTCCCAACGGTTCCCATTCAGCTCCAACTTTTGAAGCCTGGGCTTCTGCAGTATAGCGCTAGGAAGGAACTTTAGGTGGTTTTCTTGTAGAAACAACTTCTGGAGGTTGTTAGAGCCCTTTAGAAAGTCCCCAGGAAGCTCCTGAAGTACATTTCCACCCAGATCCAGCTCGTTCAGACTGGGCTGACTCGCCAGAAACCCACTTGGTAACATTTTTAGTCTATTATGACTCAAGTAGACCTTCTGCAATGCAGAGGCCCCAGAAGCTTCTTTGACATTGATATCAAAAGAGCTAATATTACAGTTGGAGAGATCCAGCGTCACTATGTTTGTTTCATTGGTAAACACAGACCAGTCCACCCGGGTGAAAGCAGATCCAGAGTAGTTCAGGCAACACACATCAGTAGGAACCTTGGAGGGAAACTGGGACAAAATGGTGGCTGCTGGACAAACACATCCAACAGCAAGTCCTGTCTTCACTAGCAGTATGAAAATGAGCCGGAGACTCCACTGGAAGACCATCTCTGAAACAGAAAAGACAGTTAAACCCAGCACAGAAAACATGACTTCATCACTACATATTGGCGCTCTGCCTCTTACTCCACCCTACCTGCTTCCTTGTCTCCAGGACAGGATCCACTTTATGTTGGCTAATAGAGCTGCAAATGTAGTTGTAAACCTAGCAGCTCCTCTGAGGACTCCAGGTTGCTGTGAGGATCGTAGGAGTTGGCATAGTGACACAAATCATTGGAGATCAGTGCTTGGCTGTGAGAGAGGAAACAGATGCTACTATGACTCTCACATGAAAGTAATCTGTTAACTGGCAGATGGGTGTTACACATGCATCAGTGGAGTGAAAAAGCAGACTCTGATCTGAGAAGAAGGTTATCTACACAGACTGAGACCCCCTCAAATCTGGACCTATGTCTCACTTTGATGCCAATATGTCAATAAACTTGCTCTTTGGAACAACATCCAGCATTTATGGTTGAAGTTGACTAAACTGCGAGTTTGTGTAAACCTGCTTGTAATAATTTACTCTGTAAAGTAAATACAGTAGTACATAGTTGAGTTTAAGCCTGATTTTTTTGTTTAAATGATTATGACGAATTATAATGTCAGTCAGAAACTCAATGCAGTGTATTATTAGCCTTTTAAAGAGTGATATACAACTATGGTATAAAACAGAATTTACATGCTTTATACATGGGGATAAAAGGATGTAGAGATTCACTATGGTCACAAAAATGCAGCAATGTTTCCCACAGATTCTGAGTCTATTTGTGGAAGTTGGGGGCGAGCGTGTGCACGTGTATGGAGACACATGCACACTTCTTAAGTAAATAAACTGAAAAGACTACTTGGTGACAAATACATAACAGATTAATAGAAGCAGCTATGTCTGTGCATTTCTCATCCTGAGCATGAACTCAGCTGCACCTGCTGAAGGCAGCTTTTATTCACAGTAACTGTACCTGTAACTTGTACCACACAGTGTTTATATAAACCATGCAGATAAATATAAATAGCATCCATTGCAGATATTAGCTGTTCCCCGTTTGTGTTCTTTCTGTTAAATCTGGGGCTTGAAAAACCCACATATTGTTGCTGTGATGGTTTTTCCAGAATCCTCAGTGACTCTTTGGCCCATCGGGATAAAAATATTCCCTCCAATGAAGATAAATGAGATTTAGAACATGTTTACAACATTTCCTGGAGTGAAAAATCTTTTTATGCAACCAGCGAGCTGAATATTTTTACTTCCAGATGTAGAAGAGTCTGTGGGGATTCTTCAGAACAACACTAAGTGCTTTTAAATGACCTTCTGGTGCATTTAAACTTTGCTGGTTAATTTAGTTTTGGAAAAACAAATGGTTAGCTCAGTGAATATATGCTCTTAATGTCAGTGTAGGGCACAAACTGGACTTAAAAATAACTTCAACAGCAAAATACAAATGTGCTATTTTTATCCATAAATAGAAACTTTGTTTTGTAGCGTCTGGACAGGTTCATTTTGAAAATGTACAGGAATAAACAATTTCGCAGCACGTGTCGTAAAAAATGAAGATGACTCACAGGATGGTACCCAAAATGTCTTATTTCACTGTAATTTCACTCCATCGTAATTACTCTAAACTCAGGTTTTATCCCTGCCGTGTGTCTGGCTGGGAGAACGTGACACGACAATATTTTGGAAAACCTGCTCTTGGAGACTCAAATAAACTAATTGCTGGTCACTTCCTAAAACTCACATGTGCACTGTGACGCCGCCTGAACATAAAAGCGCATGTGGTCGACATAAACAAGGCCTTTCTTTTCTAAATGACTTACATGTGAAGCAGGCAGGATGACACAAACCGGGACGGAAACTGTGTTTGTTTCGTCGGCCAAAAAAAAGGAATGTGATAAATCATCAAACAAAAAAGCAAGACCACCACGGTCTGCATGTAGAGCTCATATAACCAACATTTGAAACCAACGTAAGGTAGGGATGGACTTATCAAATCATCTTCACACAACTAAAAGTCAAATGGGAACAAGTGACAACTAGTTACTAATGTTTCGTCACATAAAGAGGTTCCTGGGTTCAAACCTGAGCAGGGACCTTCTGGGAGGAGTGTGCATGTTCTCCCCGTGACTTTTATCTAAACTTCTTGTTGCTCTTCGCTCACAAGCTCAAAATCTATTAGTTGTCCTTCGTACAAGACCAGGAGGTTAGGGCCTCTGTGGCTGCAAGGCTCTGGAACAGATTACCAGCTCTGTTTAGCTGACTGAAGCTTTTCTGTTTAATCAGGCTTTCTGCTAACATTCTTTTATTGTTATATATGTTTCTATTTAGTTTTTCTTTTAATTTAACATGGTTCTTGTATGATATTGTGTTTTAATTGTTGTATAGTGCTTTGTGACTGTAATGCCTGCGAAACGTGCTACCTAATTGATCTTTACTTACTTCTGGTCTGATCTCTGGTTTCTCCTGACATTGAAAAACAAACAACATGAACTTATTGCTGCCTATCTCGGCTCAGGACACTCTCACAAAAGAGACTCTCAGCCAAACTCTGGATGCCAGAATTAAATAAGTGACAGAGAATTTATCTGAAACCTTCTAAAAAAAAAAAGGAACATTTGGTCATTTTCTAAGCTTTGTTTGGGAAAAACAAGACAGTAATTCTTCAAGCCTGACAATGCACGATGTATTTTCACTATTTTGACGCCTTATATCAAAAAGGGTTATATATTGAACCCACTCCATATAGCGACAGCAGTGCTATTCAATTCAATTCAATTCAATTTTATTTATATAGCGCCAAATCACAACATCAGTTGCCTCAAGGCGCTTTACATTGTAAGGTAGACCCTACAATTATACATACAGTGAAAAACCCAATAATCATATGACCCCCTATGAGCAAGCACTTCGGCGACAGTGGGAAGGAAAAACTGCCTTTTAACAGGAAGAAACCTCCGGCAGAACCAGGCTCAGGGAGGGGCGGGGCCATCTGCTGCGACCGGTTGGGGTGAAAGAAGGAAGACAGGATAGAGATCCTGGATAGATTTTAATGCAGATCATTAAAAGTGCTCATGAACAGGTTGCTGTGTTTGCCCTTTTGTTCCTCTTTGCAAATGTGGATAGCCGCATTCTGACTGTCAGCATTCTGTGCAAATGTGTTCTGAATGATTTTGATTGTTTTGTTAATTGGTTCCATTTATCATACATGTTTTAAATGATTAAATACATTCTTGAGGAAAAAAACAGGTGTCTAAGGCCTTGAACGGGCCCTTGATGTGTCCGTGGGATGTGTCCCGGCCAAAGAGGTTTGCCTTGAATCATGCAGCCCCACAGGATCTACTGCCAACGTCCTGGAGTCGGACACCAGTATTCCCAGACCAGAACCATTTCATGGTTATAATTCCTGTTTTACTCAAGTGAAGCGTTTTTAATAATATTCTCAGACTCTTCAAGCGTGTAAAAACACATGTTTGCCTGGAAATAAAAAAGGCTTTTTTTTTCAACCTTGACTTAAAATATCAGTACAGCAGCAAGGCTAATGAACAAATGCAGGAAGTGAGCGTCAGCGGAGAGAAATAATCCGCCTTGAGCTGATATCTGCCGCTTGTAGAGATGATCTAACATTTCCAGTATGAGCATGAGGGAGGATGAGATATGGTCGGTATGAAGGAGGCTGTATATGTTAAAGGGGGAAATCTGTTTTTAATGGGACCTCATCACACTTCACACAGTTAAAACAGCTTCATAGAGAGTTTAATAGTTTTAATTGCGCATTTTGAAAGTCACTTAAAACTAAAACTAAATGATTTAACAATAGCATGAAGTGAAACACATCCTTTACAAAGGGAATAGCAGATTTTTTGTCCCCCCCACAGCCAAACTGTTAATGTGAACTAGAAAGACTTGAAGTGACGCAGCAGCGCAGGATCTTTTAATGGGATCTGCTACATTAAAAAAAAAACTTTGACCAAGATCCAGGCCGAATGAGACATTTTTGAGTTGAAAAATCACCTTGTTTATGTTCTCTGTAACAAACCTCATCCAGTGTGACTGCACTGTTATATCTTCTTAGTAATTTTCCAACAGATACATCTGCATTCAAATACTTATTAACTGGTCTAGCTTTAGCTTTAGCTGTCATATTGAATGTATGGCAACAGAGCAACAGTCACTGGAGGTGAGTTTCTGGACACCTGATAAATGTCAAGTCAGTATCATTCTTCTTTTGGTTTGGTTTGCGCAAACTCCTGAGACAAATATCTGTCCTCTTCAGCAGCTACGTGCTCCAGTGCATTCATCAGCTGGTTTCAAACTTTGTGTCTGCAGTTTGGTGCAGAGCCAGCAGTCCACAGACAGTTTACATAGCTTTTTAAAAGACACTCAGGAGAGCAGTGAGAGTGAACCAACGCTGGCCAGAAAACACAAGATGAGCTGAAAGACACTAAAAGTGAGGGGTGGAAACTGTTATATCAGTCATTTGCTCCTTCTGCCCGAGCGTTCCTGGGATGACATACGGGCATGTTTCCACTTCAGAGGAATAAAATCTGAATAAAATATGATCACTTCCATCTCCATATTTTTATCTTCTCTGGGAACTTGGAGGTTTGTCCGCTGGAAACAAAATATCTAAATCTGTTGCAGAGTACTGAATATGTGCTGGGATGCTCTGTAGTTAAATGTCACCAAAGGGGATGTATTAGTTGTTATAATACTTTTTTACCATACCAAGGCTTGATGCAGCTCCTTGGTTCTGAAACAAGTCATCCCCTTTAATCTCTTCTGATTGGCTGCTCTTCACAAACAGAAGGTTTCACAGCAGGCAGTTGGTGCTTCTGACCTCACAGCCAGATCATTGTTTGGGTGGATGACTATGTTATTATTATACAGAGCCAAGAGCAGGAAAAACTGTCTTTAAAAACACTGAGCTTTTTGGCTCACAGGCATGATACTTATACTGACCTCAGTTTTTAACACTCCGGTCATGTTTCATATTAAAATCCAGTCTTCTAATTGTATATGTATGACAGAAACTAAGGAGAAGCATGTTAGGTCCAGATTAAAAAGCAGACATTTATTGATAAATCCTCAAAAGATAAGGAAACAAGACAGCAATCACCAATTGAAGATGTACCAGTGTATGTTCATATGTCATCATTTGAACAGAGCCTGTGTAGTGCTCTGTTTATTTATAATATGCACCATTTCATTTGCATGATGCACTGCCCTGTGAGAAACCTTTGTTCTAACTGAACATGGAAAAGGAAAACGCGTGAGTTTGCGTGGTTACATGTAGGAAATAATTTGCCTGGAGTTGGTTCAAATGTTCATGCCTGAGTAGGAGCCAAGTCTGGACAACTCTTGTATATGTGCAACTAAGTTCGTGCAATCACCAGCTAAGATAACTGCATGTCTGAAATGTCAAACTCCCATCTCGTCCTGATAACACGAGCAGTGAAAAGGTTATAGGGTCCCTGCTGAACAGCAGCATCTGACTGGCCTGCCTTGTTTGAGGCGTCAGTCCGTTTTTGTCCAGTATTCAGTGCAAACATTGGCTGATGAGCTGATCTTTGGATTCTGACACTACACACAAACATAAGTCACTTACTGACCTTTGCAGATCTTCTGAGTTACGCTTTAAGAGGATTTAAATGTGGAGAACAAGGATGATCTCACTGACCAGCAATGTGAGTTACTACATCCTCTTTGGAAGCAGAGCTTCCTCTGAAATAATGGTCTCCATTCTCCTGTCATTGAAACAGAAAATATCTGAGCAAAATTAGAGCAGCAGCTGACCACATACTGTGTGTGTGGGGGGGTGGGGAGCTTATTGTCTAATATTTTAATTTTCCAAACTCTATAGTGTTAAGTATACAAATGTAATTCAAATTTAGCCAAATCAAACTAATTATAAAGATATTCTAAACACTTCTTTGGTGTCTGATCGACTTTCTGAAGGTGAATGGGTCACATAAGTCCAAGACCACATGCAGTGCTTAAATCTGGCCACTGTTCACCATATTAAAAAAAACACATTAAGGCAGCATTAATCCACGACTCGAGCCAAAACAAACTGGCTATAATTGAGAAAAACACGGGAACACTTCCTAAAAGTTGAGTGAACGTGCGTTTTGACGCACAAACACGAAGTCCGCATTTAGAAACATCACCTTACCTGCCGTTTCCATGTCAGCTGCGGGCGTGTTGCTCTAAACCCCTGATGGACGACTAGAATATCACGCACAGCTACAGCAGAAGCTCCTCTCTCCTCTCTGCATCCCATCAAGTGGTCCGTCTGAAGGGCTTCTCCTCCTCCAGCGAACCCGAGGGCGCCTCTTCCTCCGAGAGGAGTGGGGAAACACAGCCTCCTGGTTGTGTGAGGGAGTGTATCTTTGTGAGGGTGTTAATAAAGTTAATCCTTACACAACGAGAGTCTTTATATGGTTGAAGACGACAGACTGAACCTTCGATGAGCACGGGGAAAAGTTTAACTGTAGCCATTGAAGGTGTGTGATGTGGCAGGGCGCCACCTCCTGGTTGAAGTCGTTTTCAACATCTCACCGACTCAGAATCGCACGGATCCATTGTTAGCATTTTATTTATTTTTTTAAATCTTAAAAAAGGAAAATATAAACATAAAATATAGAAAAAGAAAAAAAAGGGTGCATGTGTTGTATTGGTTAATTAATGCACTGAAAACGGCTGAATGTGGCTGAGAAAAATGTCTGACTCGTATAATCCACAACCCACAGGATGGTGCTGATCCAACATTAATCAGAAAACTTTAATCCCTGGAAATTATGTAAACAATTATTAATGTCAAAACATAATTAGTGGCACAAGTAAACACACTCATTACTTTAGTAGAAGTACAGATATTTTGGTAAGAGTTGAATTAACTATTGAACTTTATTACTCAAGTAAAAGTGAAGGAATATAGGCTCTGACACTGATTGTCTGGATGCCCCTTGTTTTGTGGCTTTCCTGCGGCGCACTGAAGGGGAAACTGCAAATACATGATATGAACTAGAAAGATATGCAGGGTCCAGCTTCGCTGATCCTCTGCACCAGAGTGAAAATGATGCTGTTAGGACTTAATGAGCGTCAGTTTTAGGACTTCTACCTCTGCCTAAACCAACATGCTCTCAAAATTTGACCACCTGTTCCTGAGACGTAAGGCTGAAAAGTTTCCTGAATTTTTCCCCCCATTCGGAATATTGTCACATTGAATCTTTGACCCTTCCATCCATCCATCCATTTTCTTCCACTTATCCGGGGCCGGGTCGCGGGGGCAACAAACAAACAACTGCATTTGTATAGCGCTTTTCATAGTCATTAAGGACCCAAAGCGCCTTACACTACATTCAGTCATTCGCACACACATTCACACACTGGTGTGTGGCAGCAGCAGCCCAAGCAGAGAAGCCCAGACCTCCCTCTCCCCAGCCACCTCCTCCAGCTCATCCGCGGGAACACCAAGGCGTTCCCAGGCCAGCCGAGAGATATATTCTCTCCAGCGTGTCCTGGGTCTGCCCCGGGGCCTCCTCTCGGTGAGACATGCCTGGAACACCTCACCCAGGAGACGCCCAGGAGGCATCCTTATCAGATGCCCGAACCACCTTAACTGGCTCCTTTCGATGTGGAGGAGTAGCGGCTCTACTCTGAGCTCCTCCCGGATGGCCGAACTTCTCACCCTATCCCTAAGGGAGAGTCCGGCCACCCTTC
>VURO01028938.1:0-12732 GCA_015108175.1 Pelvicachromis taeniatus | reverse complement strand
TTTCTCATTCACCATGTGTTAATAGATCTCCCTGCATTCAACCATACTTGTTATTAATCTCTGTCTCTCTTCCACAGCATGTCTCTATCCTGTCTTCCTTCTTTCACCCCAACCGGTCGCAGCAGATGGCCCCGCCCCTCCCTGATCCTGGTTCTGCCGGAGGTTTCTTCCTGTTAAAAGGGAGTTTTTCCTTTCCACTGTCGCCGAAGGGCTTGCTCATAGGGGGTCATATGATTGTTGGGTTTTTCACTGTATGTATTATTGTAGGGTCTACCTTACAATGTAAAGCGCCTTGAGGCGACTGATTTGGCGCTATATAAATAAAATTGAATTGAATTGAATTAATGTTTAAGAACACTAATGAACAAGATGCTGTCGGAGCTAAAAGTGAATTGACACCATACTCAGCTCAGTAACAACACCGTTAAAAAGGTTACAATGTTTTAATGCCCATGGCCTTTCACATCACTCTCGCATCCTGGAGTGAAACTTTACATTCTCACAAAAGAAGCAGTTTTTTCTTACCTTGATTTTTTCCTCCCCCATTAGCACTGATCAGTACGAACACCATTACAGTTAACAGACACTCTCCGCAGGCCTGTTCGACGCAGAAAAGGTGCGATTTTAAAGCGTACCATTTTCAATAGAGTATTATAGATTGCTCACACATGTATTTCTCTAAAATGACTTATGTAACATCCACTTAATAATCAGATGTGACTCTTGTACAATAGTTTCCAGTGACGTTCACGAGTTGGGGTTCATGGATTTTGATTACTGGAGCAATAATCTTAATTGTAAGTAAAGAAACGCTCCACCGCAGGCAGTCACTTACAGTTTTGCAGGTTTTTATTGCTTCCTGTGATGTTCTCCTCTGATGGGGGCTAAAAATGTGACTTTAATACAATAAGAGCCCAATTATACAGCACCTTCTGTTGAATTAAAACGTGTCAGAATTTGCATTTAGGTTTAACATAATTCACCTTAATGCGGATGTTCTTGTTAAGCAGCAATGTAAATGAGAAAGTGAAAAATTATGGAGACCTTTCTTGTTAGCGGTTTCTGCAAAGCCTCATGGAGACAGGCTCGTCAGCCATTAAATCTCGGAACTTGATACTGATAGCTATCCAACGTAAGTATTTCCCTCCATTTGCGATGGCACTTCAATCTAACATGCCCCCAGGATCAATGACATCGCGTCTGTGACTCCTAATTTAGGTTAATATCAATTTGTCATATAGAAAGTAAGTTTGCTGTGTCTTTCCTTCACCTGCTTAGGGTTAGAGCAACCTTGCTGTTGCCTCACCATGTTACTGAATTAAAAATGTGAGTAAACAAATTCAGCGTTTAATTGAATATGTTAAGCACTTCACAGTACCAGCTCTCTCTCTCTCTCACGCATTCATCTACTATCTTCTATCCCTGCATTGCACCACATGAAAAGAAGCAGGTTAGTTGAGTGGTGTCAAGAGCCCCGTCATTTTCAACATCTAGATTTGGGCTCCGTTATTAGGAATCAATCCATCCTGTTGAAGTGTCCTTCAGCAACACATTGCGTCCTAAACTCGCACGTCGCTAAAAAGAAAGCACAAGAGAGCACAAAAGTGAAAGAGAACCTCCCCGTCGGGACCAATAACACGTCGTCAGATCATTATTATTATAATTGGCAACCCAAGTGGGATCTGAGTCACACAATATGAAAACAATGTCAGTAACACTTGGATACCTTCATTGTGAAGCGTATTGGCTCAGCTTTCACTGACAGAGCTGCAGTATTTATGTCGTGAGGTGCGTGCTGAGTGGATGGCAACACAAGCTCTGAGGTCTCCTACTGCATGTGCGAGGCTGTCATAACTTTATAATAAAATTAAAACATCCTGTGCGGAAATATCGTGATCATGGTGAGATATCTGAAATGGCACAATAAAAAGGGACATATCAGCTAATATGAGAATATCATATGATGCAATACGACCACGTAAAATAATGGAAACTGAGAAAAGACAGTCCTGAAAGTCTAGCTTATTGTTGAGAGACGAGCAGCGGGAATGCGGGTCTGTTATGGCACAGAATGCAGTTATTTTCTGTACTGTTGAGAGTTAATTTCCTTTTGTTTTTCCACAGAGATATTTATAAGGGTAGATAACAGTGTATGCATGTGTTTCTATTGTTGTTTCAGACTGATAAACCGGCCAAGATCAGTTCAAACACTTGGAATGCTTTGAGGAGCCTCGCCTCAGTCCTTTTATCGCAGTGTTTACCCCAACATGTTTTTTCAGGCTTTTCACAGCAATGTTTTACTAACATTGAGAGCACTGAAATGTATTTGTACTTAGTTATGCAGAATAAATCATTTTAGCAGCTATGGGATGGATTGCTCTGAACCCTAATGGTTTTGGTGACATTGTTCTAAGCAACATTGTTAAAAAAAAACAGTGGACACAGATGCATCAGAGGCAACCTCCAAAGCTGAAACATTAAGCTAACAGAGAAGGTTCACAAATCTAAGTCCTTGTGGCCACTTGAGACTTGCTTAAAAAGCATAGACTCCCATCTTTATATATCCCATTGTACAGCATTAAAAAGGATGTTTACAGCATGGTGTAGATGGACATGTGTTAGAGTTAGGGGCATAACTGCTTTTCATAAAACCTCTGTTATACAGGGTCCTACAGCAAATCACTGACTGCTGGGGTCCATCAGTGCAAACTGAACTGGACCTATTCAACGTGTATTTTTGAGCCTTCTTAAAACAAATAAGTGACATAACAGTGGCTACATCTATGTTTTACACAGTTACAGTGCAGATACACATGCACTATATGAAAAAAAGTACAAGGCCACCTACACGTTGCACGTGCAGGAGCTGCTTGGCCATGGAAACCATGCCATGAAGCTCCTGACACACAGTTTCTGTGCTGATATTAATGCCAGAGGTTTGGAATACTGCAGTTATTGAGTGATCAGAGCATGTGCCTGAGCTCTTGGTGACCTCACTCTGTAAGTTTACATCATCCGCCACTTTGTGGCTGAGCTGTTGTGGTTGCTAAATGCTTCACCTTTGCAATAATATACATTTGATTGTGGAATAACCAGGAAGAAGGAACGTTCCTGAACTGACTTGTTGCAAAGGTGGCATTCTATTATATCTTTTTATAAAAGGAAATGTAATCAGGAAGATTTGAGGACTACTTTGAAAAGCTCATAAATAAAGCAACTAGCAGAGACCAGAAGGAGGATGGAGGAAAGTTAGTGAATCAAGAACTGCACAGGATTAGTGAGGAGGAAGCGAAGGCAGCTATGAAGAAGATGAAGAGTGGAAAGGCAGTTGGTCCAGGTAGTGGAGGTATGGCGATGTCTAGGCGAGAGAGCAGTGGACTTTTTCTGTAATGATGAGTGTTTGACACAAGAAGAAGGAGAGTACTGGTACATATTTTCAAAAACAAGGGTGATGTGCTGAGTAGTAGTGACTTAAAGAGGAATATAATTGATGAGCGACACCATGAAGGGAAATAGTTGTTGATGGTAGGTTAAGGAGAGAGCAGGATGATCACTCAGCAGCAGTATGGCTGCATGCCAAGAGAGAACAGTACAGATGAAATGCGAGCGTTGACAGTGTTGATGAAGAAGTATAGAGAAAATCAGGAGGAGCTGCACTGTTCCTTTGTGGATATAGAGAAAGCATATGATATAGTGTCAAGAGAGGAACTGTGGAAGTCAGGAGTGGCAGAGAAGTACGCGAGGGTGGTACAGGCCATGTACGAGGACAGCGAGACAGTGTGAGGTGTAGGGTGTAAGTGGCAGATGGGTTCAAAGTGGGGGTGGGAATGCATCAGGGATTTGCTCTGACCCCCTTCTTGGTTGCAATGGTGATGGACATGCTGACAGATGGGGTCAGACAGGAGACTCTGTGGATTATGATGTTTGCAGATGACACTGTGATGTGTAATGACAGTAGGGAGCAGGTGGAAGTGAGCCTGGGGAGGTGGAGATATGCTCTGGAGAGAAGAGGAATGGAAGTCAGTAGAAGCAAGACAGAATACATGTGAGTTAGAGAGCTGGGATGTTTTGGAGTGAAGAGGGAGGACAATGGATAGATCGGACAAAGAATGTTGACTATCGTGTTGCCATGCAGGAGGAAAAAATGGACGACCACAGAAAATGTTCAGGGATGTAGTGAAGTAAAAAATGTAGGAGGTTGGTGTGACAATAGGATGAGACTGAGACAGATGATTCACTGGGATGACCCCTAAAGAGAACAGTTGAAAGAAGAAGAAGAAGACACAAATTCAGTGAGGTCTTTAGAATAACTTGTTCTTTGACAAATGTTTGTAAAGGCAGACTGCACGAGTGGGTGTTTGATTTTATCCATCTGTGGCATTGGGACTGAACACACCTGAATTCAATGATTCAAATGTGTGGCCTAATTTTTTTTTATTTTTTTTTTATCCATGTCGTGTGCATGCACAGCAACCAATTACCACCTCAATTCTGTATTTGCTAAGTAGGTAATAAACATCACTGTCAATTCCTCTTTTCTTCTTTATACCACATCCAAGGATGGACACGTTGTGGCATTGTTTAGTCTTACCTGAGCATTCACGCCACTGCATATCTTTCCCCCAGTTTGGGATCTGTTTTTCAAAAACAGGGAAATACCATTTTCTACTAATAAAAGTGTGTTTTTAATACTATGTGTGTGTTTATGCATTTACATGCTCACGAGAAAGGCATTTTTTTTATTTTTAATTTGACACATTTCTTCTCAAATGAGCTATTTGATGAAAGAAAAAAGTGTAACTGATGTCGAAAACATTTTTTTATGTAAATATGTGTTAAAGATGCTATGTGGCAACATCAAGCTCGAAGTTACTGAACTATTTTGGACCTCAGTTTTCTAGTCTTTTTTTCTCTCTTTTTCTTACATGTTTTTGCAAATATTCTTACTTTGCACCTCGTGAAATTTATAGAACAAAACATATCAGGCTTTGGGATTTATTTCGTTTTTTAATTCAAACCCCCGCAGCTAAAATGTTCTAACTTTCTAACACTTAATAGTAGTATTTCCATTTAATTTGACACAGATATTCATGTTCCCTCACATGTTGAGCTCTGATAACTTTAGTCCTTGCACGTTATCATATAAAAAATTTTAAATAGCTCTCCAAATATTGCTAATTTTAAACATTTACACATTTAATATGAGCAGTATATATGAAAGAAAAATAAATATAACATGGACTCATTAGTTTATTATTGTGGTATGATCTAGAATATTAAAGTTAACAGTGTGCCTCTTAATTTTAACGAAACATGGATGTAGGAGGCTATTTTAAACTTACTTCACTCTTAGTGGCATGATGAGCCTATGGTCCACATCATGCTGTTCTTATTAAATCACTATAGATTTTATAGATTTTTATCTTAAACTAATTTTGAGGACATTTTGCTTTCTTGGCAAAACCGCCTCATTATTTGCTAATCCTCAAAAAATCCTAAAGAACACTAAGACATGAGATCTAATCACTTCTGTTACATAACTCTGCACAGTTCAGAAAAGCTTTGGCGGTTTATAGACTGCATAAAAGTCAGACATGCAGAAAAACAGAGCACATTTAAGATGCAAGTGTGGCCAGTGTACTGTGGTTTGTGTTTTTGACCCTGAGGAGGAAATGTGACTGATGATGCCCCTCAGATAGTGGTTATTTTAGTCTGATCAGCTTTTTCCATAGTCATGAATCAGATGATGGGATGAGAATAACAGCAAAGGAACCCTGCTGTGTGGAGGTTACAAAAGCTGCAAGAGAGGGGAACTTTCTTGCTGCCTGGCAGGAATCACAAAATTTGTCCGGCAACAATTAAGTCTCCTGAGAAGTGAGCAGGAGGATGTGCTTATTCAGGGTCTCTCAAACCCAGTGATGGTACACAAGAAGAGATCCAAAGCAGACAATGCGGTCTCTTTGCAGCACACAGAATTAGTAAATATCAATCTGTCTGTCCTCTGTTGCTGACGCCCAGGCTGCTGGGTTGCAGTATGTTGTCTTTGGGTAATAATCGTGTGTTTTCACCTCAGAGCACCAGCGGAGACAGTCTTGAGGTGTAGAATGGTCAAATTAAGTGAAATTGGTGGGGTGGCTACAGCTTTACAGTGGGACACAGACAGAAACGATGCCAGTAAATGAAGGATGAAGGTTTGTCTAGAAATCTATGTGTGTGTCTGTGTGTGTGACAGGGGTGACAGTGAGACTGTGTGTGCGTGTGGGAGGATAGATGGGTGGGTTTTTTACCCAGTTGGAGAGGGAGACTTATTGCTGCATTTTGAAGACAGTGTCTCCACCGTGCAGGATTGCTTCACTCGCAGTGTTATATTTCTGTAAATCATCATATTTATTTTGCGGTATCATGTCAGCATATTTACTTGATGTGTGAGTACACAGCCGAGTTTTTACAAAAGCTATTTTTCCTCTGATTTTGAGGTTAAACATAGTGGAAACACGATGGAGAGTCCTTCACACCTCTAAAATATTTCAACTACAGTTCAAACCAAAAGCTATCAATGATGTTAAACTTATGAGATCAAGACTAATAATTAAGACCTTGCTTTGATTGTGTCATTTAATTGTCTTACAAGTGTTTATATTTGCTTGTAGCCCTCTAAGTGGGGGCGGTAATCTCTGACGGCTTGGCCAGAGAGAACAATCTGTCTCCTTATAAGCATATTCAAATCTCCAAAGATCCATCACTGTCTATTGTTATTATTAGTTTTGGCATAAAAAACTAATTTAGCAATCACAGTCGGATAATTAAAAATCCAGCTAAATCCATTCCCGCAGGAATGAGTGCACTTGATGGCTGAGACTGCGTCGGGATGCATTTCATTTTCTTTGACGTGAACCTTTTAAGATCCTGGTTAATCTTTGCACATCACTGGAAAATGTTTGTCTCGTTTTGTTGTATTACAGTGTTAAATAAAATCTGATCTTGACAGTGATCAACACAGACCTGTTAAATACACATCACAATTTGTCACAAACAATATGAAGCACATTCCACAGTTGGTCAATTCTTTGACAAAACAAATGATGTATTTGAGTAATTATTTATCCCCTTTATGAATACACCACATACTAAATTGTGTAATATATTAAAGCTGACTTTAATATAAAAGAAAGACACAACAGGGAAGTTTTAAATGATTATTGCTAACAATAAAACTCACACAAACACAAGAGAATATGTAAACTGCAGAAACAAAGGCCAAATGGAATCCGAAAGCCAATCACCGCGTGGCCCATTGTTTTATTACCATATATCTTCTATTAGTCGCCTGCCTCTTTTAAACGCCCGTTTCTAATAAACGCCGGTTTGAAAACATGTCACGACAAATAGATGCCGGTCTCCAATAGTAGTCGGGCAACTTTCGACCCAGAAGTCCCTCTGCACTGTCGTCGGTTCTCCCGCGTCTCATCACGCGGCCCGCTGTTTCCAATCAGCCATCATCTACGACCAGCGGCATTTAAGCTGGATGCAGCGACCATCAAAGTGGGATTATTACACTGAACTGGAACAGTCGGCTAGTTAACCTGCTAACTTTTACTTCCTCTCCTGGAGAGTCGGGCGGAGAGAAGTTTCGGGGAGCACCACTTGTGCACTGGGCTACCACAGACAAGGAGACACTCGGGAGCAAAGGAGGAGCACAATTGGGAACTGCATTATTTGTGAACTGTTGGAATAAGTTTTGTAAGTAAACGCACTGTCTTTTCACCTCAGTCTAAAAACCGCGCCTGGGTCCTCTTTCCCACTTCCGTGACAATTCAGAGAAAGGAATAAATGCCGGTCTCCAATAACCGGCGGTCTCTTTTAAACGCCGGGCTGGCCGGATAATTTTTTTAATAAGGGCCCGGGCTACTAAAGGAAGCTATGCGGTATATTGAAGTTAAACATATTTTACAAATATATTATTGTTTTATAATTTTTGTATTCATCATGATTTAATGTCGGTGAAGGGGTCATCCAGGTCATCGTAGTCTAAGGAGCTTAGGAAAGAAAAGCGTTTGGACTTCTTTAAGTTGCTTAAAGACGTTTCACCTCTCATCCGAAAGGCTTCTTCAGTTTTAAGGTCAAATGATGGAGAATCCCAAGCCATTAGACCTGAAGAAGCCTCTCGGATGAGAGGTGAAACGTCTTCAAGCAACTTAAAGAAGTCCAGACGCTTTTCTTTCCTAAGCTCCTTAGATCATGACTTAATGCATAACAAAATATTGCTGCAACCTCAAAAGCTGAGGACCGCTCATGAATTATGCAAAAACATATACTGTGAACATATTTGCAAACATATGAGTATATATGGATTACCTTATTTTCAGATAACTATATGATTTTAACTATAACACCAACATGCAAAACAAACAAACAGAAAAAAACCCATAATATTTAGTGTTGTTACCTAAGCACCAGTGTATAGCATAGCATAATTTCAGGAACGGAGTAGTACAGAGTTGCAACACCATAGTGATCTGCCTCAAACCGTCTGGAGTCATCCGTTTGGTAAGGCCTGTAATCCAAACAATTATGAAATCAACAAACTTCACATGATAGAAAACACCTTTACCCTCATCCATTGAATTTCCCTCAGATACAAGAAGAATCCCCTTTATTAAAATCTTCCCTTGTTAGAAAGAAATCTTGCTTCAGATACACACATTCTCCTGACAGGCTTTTAAAGCAGTCTTTTTTTCCTGACAGCATTTTTCAGATTTCAGATTTGACACGTTGCTTTTTTTTCTGCCATAAAGACACCAGAGGTCTAGCCCACTAACTTTAAGCAATAAACAACCCAGAATGCAAGCCTCTATGTTGAAGGCTGGTGAACTCAAAACATGCAAATACTCAATAACTCTTCTCTACATCCAACCATGTTTTCTAGAAATTATGTTTAAGCACAGCTAATGACGAAGGATTTGTTTTTCTTCCCCTATTTATGTAAATGCGTGTTAGTTATTGAGCTAGACTGTGGGTGCACGCTGCGTATGACTTTGTTTGAAATATTTTGTTTGGTTGTAGATATTTATGAATGAAAAATCGACATTATGAGCAAACGTTTGGTGAAGAAGCATCTTTTATTCTTAATTACTATGATCATCCTAAGACTCAGCACAACCCACAAAGGGCCGTGCTTATTGATCAAAATGACTGACAGCAACCATTACAATCGAACAATCCGTCAACTGACAGCCAGTTTTGAATTAGAAATATTGCTGACTGCTGCTGAAGTGAGTGTGACCTTACTTCATTTATGAGTCACATCCTATTTGAACTAGAAATGACACAAGGAAAAAGCGAAATAAACAAATTCTATCCTTCAACCAAACAGTTTTATTCCTTCCAGAGAACATTGTGTCTGTGTAGAATAGCAGTAGTAACTAAGAAGCTGATGCAAAACATCGATTCTGGGGTCTTTAACCACCATCCATCCATTCATCCTCTTCCGCTTATCCTTTTCAGGGTCGCGGGGGGTGCTGGAGCCTATCCCAGCTGTCTTGGGGCGAGAGGTGGGGTACATCCTGGACAGGTTGCCAGTCTGTCGCAGGGCTAACACACATAGACAGACAACCATTCGCACTCACAGTCACTTTTGCATTCACACCTATGGGCAATTTATAGTTTCCAATTAATTCCTATAAAAGTGCATGTCTTCGGACTGTGGAAGGAAGCTGGAGGACCCGGACCACGCATGGGGAGAACCTGCAAACTCCACACATAAAGACCCCGGCCTGGTGGTGGAATTGCACTCGGGACCTTCTTGCTGTGAGGCAACAGTGCTAACCACCGTGCTTTAACCTTGTGACCCTTATTTTAGTGACTGGGGACAGTTTGGACACAGGAGGGACCTTTCATCCAAGTGGTGAATGTTCCCAACGATGTCACATTGTCATTGTTTCTGTTTCTGCTTTCATTAGTGCTTTTTAAAAAATACAAATGTTTTAGAGTCCCAGGTGACTCGCCTATGCAGTTATATGAAACAGAGCTATTTATTCAGTTAATGTTTGCCACGGGTTCTAAATTAAAGTATTATACAGTACCAAGTGGGTATGGTTAGTCTGTCAGTCATTTTAAAGAGGAGCGACTACATCGCTGTGTTTATCACCTGGATAAGGAACTTCCCAGGCTGGAAGTTTTCCGAACATTGGTGATGTTGTCAGATCTCTTTGAGACAGCTGAGCCGTGCCCTGGTCAAGACACATGACAATGAAATCTGATGTTGCTACACTGCAGGCCTCAACCCGAGCAGCAATGAGCCTCCTGGGAGCGAGATAAACTTCACCTGCTGATGTGACTGCGCAACGCTTGGCTGGAAAATCTGCTGGAAAAAGGGGTTACCTTTGCTCCTGGAGCACTGACAAGAAGGTAGCAAGTGTTTGTTCCTCCTGTCACTTGCCAGCATGCCCTGAGCAACGCATGAGAGAAACTGTCAGTGCTTGAAGTGTGCATTTAGTTTTAGTTGTTTTTTATTGTTTCTGTACAACCGTAGCGAGACATTGGTTCAACGTTACAAGCAATGAATCAGACTCATTCCTGGTGGGTGTTGGTCGCCACCAAGAATGTCCTCTGTCAAAGATTCTGCTCGTAACTTTAATGGACAGACTTTCTAGGTGTAGCCAACATGAGGAAGGTGTCAGGTTTGGTGGTCTCGGGATCTCATCTTTGCTTTTTGTAGATTTTGTGGTTCTCTTGGCTTCATCAACCGGTGACCTCCAGCTCACACTGGGGTGGTTTTCAGCTGAGTGTGATGTATCAGGAATGACAATTAGCATGTCCGATCTGAGGGTATGGTTCTCAGCCAGAAGAGGGCGGAGTGCCCACTCCGGGTTAGGAATGAGGTGCTGCCCTAAGTAGAGAAGTTCAAGTATCTTGGGGTCTTGTTCAAAAGTAAGGGGAGAGTGGAGCATAAGATTGACAGACAGATTAGTGCAGCATCTGCTGTAATGTGGATGCTGTACTGGTGTGTTTTGGTAAAGAGAGATATGGAGGATAGAGAAGGTGAAGCTGTACATTTACAGGTTGATCTATGAGTCACCCTCAGCTAAGGCCACAAGTTCTGAGTAGTGAAAGAACAAGATAGCAGATAGAAGCACACGGAGTCTGTTAGCTTGAGAAGCACAGACATTCTGGAGGGACTCCTCTTCATCAAATGGACCCAGCTGAGATGGTCCAGGCATCTGAATAGGATGCATCCTGGACGCCTCGTAGGTCAAGCGTTTCGGGCATTTCTGCAGGGACGCTCAGGGGGAGGACATGTTGGAGACATGAAGTCTCTGAGCTGGCCATTTGTTCTTTAATTTCAGTTATTTTATATTTAGGTCAAAATGAGCCCAGCGGGTTTCATAATACAAATACAGCAATAATAATATTTACTTAAAATGACTTAAAGCGTGACACCAGAATCAAAAGACGGTGATGTGGATTATACTTTGGATAAAAGCTGAAAATTGTATTAAAGACAAGTACAGATTTTCATTTTACAAAATATGCAAATGAATTCTAGCTATGCAAAAACAATATTTATCTGTTTTTATCATTTATATGAGGTTAATTTGATAACTGATAATGCTCTGAGTAAATTTAAGTGTTGCTATAATAATAATTTTGTTGTTATAATTACTTATAACTGTAAGTTCTTGATGTCTTGAATCAGCCGTCACGGTACAGCGGGGGTCTCAAACTTAAACGAGCTGTGGGCCACTGCTGGCACTGTCAGCTCATTGGAGGGCCACTTTAGTGTTCCAAGTTTTTTTCCATTTTAAATATTGTATAACACAACTAAACTGCAAACATGAATGCAGTTTTTTTTCTCACTCTTAACTAATTGAAGCCTTTCATTGAACAACCAAATGAATAAATTGGTGCTCTCTTTCTGACCAGACACGTGGCAGCACTTCTGCTTTCATTTTGTTTGTATTTAACAAAGTAAAAATGCAAACAAAAGTGTACACATTGGTTTTTGACTGCTAGTGAAAATTGTTTTCTTTACAATTAACTCTGTCACTGAACTAACACAGCCAATCCCTCAAATCCTCCCTGACAAAAAAGTATCTTCAAGGGCCAAATTACATTCAATTTCTTCACATCCATTTACGGGCATGACGTGGGCTGCAAGTGGCCCCCGGGCCGCAAGTTTGAGACCCCTGCTGTGCAGGGGTCTCAAACTTGCACAAACTTGCACAAACTTGATATTAGGGCTGGGACAACGCGTCGACGCAATCGATTACGTCGAAGCAATCGATTACGTCGACGCGTAAAATATGTCGACGTAAAAAATTTGCGTCGATGCGTCATCTCTTTCAAAAAAAACACATGGCGGCAGTGAGTAGCGGTAACATGTCGACTTAAACCACGCCCCCCGAACACGCAGTTCTACAGTATAGGGATATTTTAACCGAAAAGGAAGTGATTCAGGCTTTGTAAGGATGAAATGGCCGATCATAAAACGACCGTAAGTTTTCAACTTTTTTACTAACGCTGGTTTTTACCCTTTAATTCATCCAGACACCCCCCACGTAGACACACACTCAGAGATAAACACCCAACCTCCGTAAATGCAAAACTAATTTAAGCTGCTTAGCAGTAACATATATCATTAGATTCATCGATGCATCGAAAAATTAATCACTAGATTCATCGATTCGGAAAATAATCGTTTTGCCCAGCCCTAGTCGACATACAGAATGAATT
>VURO01028937.1:1128-28064 GCA_015108175.1 Pelvicachromis taeniatus | reverse complement strand
GCAGTTTGAGTTGAGTATGGTGATAGCTTTGGGGAAGAAGCTATCCCTGAGTCTGTTTGTTCTGGCCCGTATGGATCTGAAACGCCTGCCAGAGGGCAGCAGGTTAAAAAGATGGTAGCCGGGGTGGGTAATGTCCTTCAAGATGTTGCTGGCTCTGCTGAGACAACGGGAGTTATAGATGGCAGACAAGGAGGGCAGGGGGGCACCCGATGATTTTTTTTGTGCCGTGTTTGCCACCCTCTGCAGTCTCTTCCTCTCTGCCTCCGTGCAACTAGCATGCCACACTGTTACTGCATAGGTTAGCAGGCTCTCAATGGTGGATCTGTAGAAGGTCACCAGCAGCTGGGTGTTTAGTTGCTCCTTCCTGAGCACCCTTAGGAAGTGCATCCGCTGCTGGGCCTTCTTGACTAGTGCCGTGGTATTGACTGACCAGGAGAGGTCTGCAGAGATGTGGATGCACATGCCTTGCACCCTGTGCATGCACACAGTCCCACCTCTGCCCTGTTTGTTGCAGCATACGGTAATATGCAGCAACAAATTTGCAAGTGCGTGTTTTACTTGCTGCCTTGCACCGAGCAGTCAAACCCGTCTGCTCCCTCAGAGACGCAGTTTTCTGTTTCACCTCAGCTCTGTGTGTTTGTACCTCTGATCGTGGTGGGCTGCAAGCCTCATGCAGTTTTTAAATGATGGTTTTATGCATTAAGAGTTATCCAAACTTACTGTGAGCAGAAATAACTGCCCCTAAACCCGATAACTGGTTGTTCCACCCTCGGCAGCGAGAACAACGCTCACGTGTTTATGATCCCTTCAGTGAGTCGTTCACATCACTGTGCAGGAACTTTTGCCTTTGGACGGTTTTCCAAGCATCTCACTTTGATTTAAGTCCAGCCACTCAAAAACGTTCACGTGTATCTGGAACATGTAAGTGGGCCAGATGTGCAGAAGAAAATTTCAGGGAGGGGGTAAATACTTTTTCACAGCTCTGTCTGAAGCAGATGTTTCATCTTTGCTGTTCCTTGGTTCCAGCTGGAGGAAACAGTGGGTCTGGTCCGGAGGATCGAGAGGACGGGCATCACTGCGCTCGCCGTTCACGGCAGGTAAACTGCTTCAGCGTTAAAACTTCAGGGCCACAGAGAAGCAGAGTGGTTTCATACAGTCATGCAACACGTATACATAATTACTAATGATATTTTTTTTTGGGGGGGGGGGCGTCTGTGATCAGGCCAATTCATTCCATTACCAGTTAATCATCTGATTATCTTTGTTTAGAGTATAAAATATGAGAAAGTTATCAAAACATCTCATAATATTTTAAAAATAACTTTTACTGCACCAGCTTTCCAAAACCAAACAAGAATCTGTAAACAAAAGGAGCCAATAAGGAGCCTGGAAAACCCTCCAGCTGCTTCCTGCCGGGTTCCTTTTGGCTGTCGCTCACGGACTTCGTTGTCTCATTGGTGCTCAGGTTCAAGGAGGAGCGTCCCAGACATCCTGTCCACTGTGATTACATTCAGGCCGTCGCTCAGGCCGTCTCCATCCCCATCATCGCAAAGTGAGTAACTGTCAGCGTCTGCTGATGTGTTTGAACTTGGTCCTTGGCGTTCCCTCTGAGAGTTTGGCTCTGTTAGGTGAGAACAGCGGTTCCTCTGAGGACGGAGCCGTGTGGTTTTAACGTGGCATTAAACCCGCCCGCTGTCCCGTGTCTCCTTCAGCGGAGGCTCTCTGGATCACGTGAAGACTAACGCCAACATAGAGGAGTTCAGAAAGGCGACGGGCGCCTCGTCGGTGATGCTGGCCCGCGCCGCCATGTGGAACGCATCAGTGTTCCGTAGCCAGGGAGCGCTTCCTCTGGAGGTGGTCATGGAGGACTACCTCAAATATGTGAGTCTGAAGTTCAGCTCGTGAAGGTGCAGAATAAAACTCTGTCTTTGGAGAAGCTTTGATGAGCATGTTTGGCGTTTTGTTGATTGTCACAGATGTTGTTTGTGATTCTTTAACGCGTCACAGGCGATCCGGTACGACAACAACGCCTTCAACACGAAGTACTGTCTGTGTCAGATGCTCAGAGACAAGGTGGAGTCTCCTCTGGGCAAGCAGGTGCAGGCGGCTCAGACCAACGCTGAGATCAGGTTGCAGCACTGTGTTTTGTTTTGTTTTTGGGGGGGGGGGTTGCAGCAGTGTCACCTTTGTGTGTATGTGTGTGTGACGTGGTGCTGACGTGTTGCAGCGAGGCGTATGAGCTGCGGGAGTTTTACCAGCAGACTCAGGACCAGCTGCAGGCTCGGAGGGACACCCTGCAGAGCGGCGGCCAGCCGGAGCGACCCGTCATGGACGGAGACGTCACCACCATGGCTGTCAAGTTCGAGCGGTGAGTGGAAAACAGGTTTTCGGTGACTGGTTTATAGCCGGAGATGACTTTAATGGTTTCGGTAGTGGCTCGTACAGCCGGCCATTAAAAACACGCTTTTAGAGGTGTTGTGATGTGGTTTTCGAGAGACCTCAGCACTAAATAGTTATGTATTTTCCACCTTTAATAACACAAACACAGTCCAGGAGACGTTGTTCTGATAACTTTCGTGTCCCACTCCCAGTCCCGGTTAACCTTAAACTGGGACACTCCCAGTCCCGGTTAACCTTAAACTGGGACTGGGAGTGAACATGAGCAGCTGTAACGAGGCGGTACTGACTGACACCTGGGGATGACAGCGGGCTGGACACCGCTGCCGGCGTGGGTGCTGGCGTGTTGAGACTAAAGTGAAACTTGATGGATTTGATGTGTTTGGTTGCAGGAGGGAGTATCCTCCTCAAATCACTCCGAAGATGTTCCTGCTTGAGTGGAGCCGCAAGGAGAAACTGGAGCAACCACAGTACGAGACGGTGAGAAAACTCAGTGTCACGGCCACGAAAGTGTGTTGGCCTTTGTTCCTAAACGTGATGGCGTGGATGAAGTGTGTGTCCGAGTGGCTCTAAGAGACACGTGTGTGTGTGTTTCAGGTGCAGCGTGCTCAGGACCGAGCCTTTCAGTCCACGGTGACTGTCGCACAGAAGAAGTACAGATCTTCACTGTGGTGAGTATGAACTTCAGTTCTTCTGCTCTGTCGCTGTGTTCAGTCACAGCAAGGCCACTAATGCGCTAAAACCACAACAGAGTTGTGACAAGTCGGGAACGCTGAGAAAGCTTAACGGTGACAGGGATGGCGTCCCTCTGAGCCCTTTTTAAGCATCTCGGTGACAAAATGTCAGCTTGTGGAATAAAGTGCACGGCTCTGATCTTCCCGCCTCCTCACGAATATCTGTGCTTGCTCATTTCCTCCGGTTACTGTGACGTCTCGTGTGGTGGAGCCCACCCTCCTACAGTTGTGACCACATCAGCTTCACACAACAGGCATGATTGAAGGTGTGAAAATAGAAAGTTTCACACCGTTTGCAAAAATAGACCCGGTGTTGTCCCTGTTTGACACCATGTGACTCATTTCAGCTCTAGATTTCATTTTGAAATGACACAAAAGTAACTGAAGTGAATTATAATACATTTGTGTATTTAACGATATCGTGAAGACGTTTTTCCAGTTTTCCAATCAAAGTGCTGAATTGAAAGTTTGGTCACAGTCGTGATTTTGCACTCTTGAATCTGCTGCGCTTCGGGTTAAAATGATCTCACCGTTTTTCAGGGAGAAGTCCAAGAAGTTCGCAGAGCAAGCGGCCGCCATCGTCTGCCTGCGAGTTTTGGGAGTACCGGAGGGACGGTGGGGCGAGAAAGACTCCGGCCTGGTCTGCAAGAGGAAGAGGGATGGGAAGGTGAATGGCGCTGCAGAGGAAGAGAGGAGTAGAAAACGGCACGTAGGCGACGTCCTGCAGGAAACCTCAGAGGTCGCTGTGGTAACGAACGGTGCCAGTCACAAGGAGGCTCCGCCTCCGAGTCAGCAGGCGAGCCTGTGAGGAGTTTAACAGGCTGGGAATGACCTGCATGATCAGACATTTAACCCAGGAATGAACTCTGAGTTTGTGCTCACATTTTTATTTTTTTATTATTCATCACTTCATCTGATTTAAACTCAAAGTAAATATTTTTTTAGACGTCTGGACGTCTCACAGCTCAGGTCTGATCGTTCGGTTGCGTTAACTGTGCCGGTGATCCGTCTGTGGACGTCTGCAGGTAGATGCGTGAGCGGGGAGCTCACAACCATCAGCAGCTTCACCTTTACAGTTTGATCGCTGCAGATGCTCCTCTCTACAGCAAACCTCACAGGTGCCAAACGAGCGCATCCTGCTGCAGGCGAGTGACGGCTTCGGGGCTCGACCTGACCCTGTAGGGAAGGCTGAAAACTGAGCCGGATCCTGGAATGAATACAATCCTGTGGCTTAGTGATGTTTAAAAAAAGTCAGGTGGCTCCTGTCAGTCTGATACGAGCTGAGAGAGGGCGAGGCTGTGCCGCTCTGCAGGTTTGTGCAGGTTGTTGGAGCATCAGGTGACGGCGTCTGCTGTGGATTCACAGCCAGAAGAGGGCGGCGCTCAGCTTTTCCATTCAAAGTGTAATCTTTGAGGCTGTTGCAGAAAGCTGTTTTGACACCCGGTGCCTTACTCTTTCTTTTGTTCATGATTTCTGGCAGAGCCTCAAACTCACCGTGTGCTGATGGAGAAGACCTCTGTGATTGATGTGACTGACACACTTGGTGAACTTGTTTTGACCTCGTGGTCTTCTTTGTTTTAAGGTATAAAATGTGCCAGATTGTTTTCTGTTCATGCCAGAGGAGCAACCTGTGCTTCTCTTTGTCTGCAAGTTCAATTAAAAGCATGTGAAGCCTGGTGGAGCCGAGCTGCTCATAATGACGAGTCGCAGAAATCATTGGCTCGGGCTACGTTTGCCTCCGTCAAAGAGGTCGTCTCCTCTAAACAAATGTTCACGTGGCTCATTTTCACCTCAGTAGAATCTTAATTTACTTTCATTGAATTTTAAAGTTGAACTTTAATCGCTTGTTTTGTTGCAGCAGGATTTCTGACCTTGCTGCACAGCCACATGCTTGAAAACTAGACAGTTGCATAATATAAAAAATCATTTTTACTTTAAACTAACAGCAACATTTCTAAACCCAAAAACATGACTGGCTTCACAACTCACTGTTTTTACAATTATTGAAAAGTTCAATATCCGACCTCTTCTTCCTCGATGGGGCACCAAAAGCTGCAGTTCCTCTAACGTCCACTGGAGGCTTCAGCTGTGAGTCCGTCCCATAGACGCCCATGTTAAAACCTTGCAGCAGATATAAACATGTTTACAGCCTGATACACAAACTTTGGTCTCTAGAGATGCGTTCTCCTTCATAACACCTGTGCAGGTGGTGAGTCATCATGTAAACTGCAATTAAGGCTGAAAGTTTGCATTATTAGGGGCGTGGCCTCTTTGGTCTTATGGGCGGATGGTGACACAGGTGGCTGTAGATGCAAGCTGTCTGCTAGGCTTCACCTCGCCAGCCTGAAGTCCCTGGACTGAACCCCTGGACCGTGTTTGTGCTGTTTGGAACATTTCTTTATTTTTCTGAGTGAAATTGTATTTTCGCAGTAATTTGCAGCGTTCCCGTACAGTTTATGAATGCAGCTCGTTAGCATTAGCTGATAAATGAATACCATGTTGTCCAAACATGGTGGCAGCCAATAATGTTAAAACTGAGGCTTTAATATTTGCTCCATAAACAAACAGGTGAGCTGTGTCCATCTTTCACTTACAGTCTATGCATCTTCTTTGTCCTCCTCACTCTTCTTGGTCTTTGGAAAACTTGAGCATGTCATTAAGGATGAAAAATTCTGTGGTTTTATTAACTTATTATATTTTATAAACTTTCGGTCCAGGATGTGCTCAGAAAATCTCAGGAGTATACGATCAATAATTCTTAAAAAAAAAAAAAGAGATCGCAATTTGTTCTGTTTTTCCGGTTGTGTTGGCTTTCATCCACGGATCAGGACATCTCTCTGGTGTCGCTGTCTGATGTGGAGGCCCAGGGATAAAAATGCCGGTCAGTCACTCATAAAGAGGGTCACCTGTCACCCGTCCCACATCTGGACCAGAGGTCCGGCCCGTGAACCGGCAGGTGTCAGCTTTCTGATGACTTCTGAAGTCGTCATGTAGTTTTACATATTTTAGTTTCCTGTGTGACATGTTTTAATAAGTAGCCTGGCCCTGTACTCGAGTCACCTGAACTCACCTGACCTCACCTGAGGTCAGGTGAGATCAGAGCTCAGAGCTTTTGCACGCAGAACACGAGCGTCACCACACAGGTGTGTCGCATGGTGTTAAAATAAAACTGCCCCTTGTGTTTAACGAGTCCCGTGAAGTCCTGAGCTGAACCTGTGAGGTGAAGACATCCTGCTGCTGACGTCAAATTAGGGCGGACTGATGGGGCCTTCAGGGGCGCTGGGAAATACAGCTTCCAGGAGCCTGTTTATCTCTGGGAAGGGGACCCGAAAGAAGCTGCAACGTGAAGCTCAGTGTCTGGAAAAAATGGTCATAATTTAAGCAAGAAACACCCTGTGGAGGCTTTCTGAAAGCACACACAGCTTTCTGTCAGCTGCTCAGGGGAAAACAAGATGAAGTTGGGCGAGTTCACACAGGAAACTAACGTCTCACAGCTGAAAAAGGAAGTGCAAGGTTAGCAGCAGTGTGCATGAAGAGATGCTACAGTGCTGCACTTTAAATATGAACACAGCAGCTGCTACAGCAGCTTCTGTGTGTGTGTGTGTACCATACAGTATGGTTTTTGAAAATACGTATTTAAATTCATTCATCATTTAAATGATCTTTGTTCATGAATTATTGGGTGACATAAAAATTGGCAGTAATAATAAATACTCTGCTTACAAAAACAGATTTATTCTTACAGCAGCTGAACACTCGGGAGACAAATGAACCATATCTTAAATATTTTATTTTGAAACTACAGCACAGACGTGATGAACCACATTAACCATTTTTAAAATGAACTAAAGGTTTCTGAATATCTGACTGGTGTCATCTTTATTCGGATAACTTTAAAACCTGTTATGAGTCTTCTATTGGCTATTCTCTTAAGGGTTTGTCGCAGTGGACTGTCTGCCTCCATCTTCTATCCCAGCATGCTCCTCTGTCACTCCATCCCTCTGCATGTTGTTCTGCACTACATCCTCGAACCTCCTCTGAGGTCTTCCTCCTGCCTGCCAGCTTAATCTTCCTGTAAACCTTCCTTTTCCACTCTTGCTGCTATCTTTCTGCTGCAAAGCACCCCTGACACTCTTCACCCACTCCACCCTGCTTGCACTCACCTCTTCGCCTCTCTTGTGTCTTACTTTGGATGCTTGACCCCATCCAAATGGGAACCCCCACCACCTGACGGCACCATATGCTTCCTGACTTTCCTCATACAGTACCACTGTTAATAAAATAATAAATATAAACGTAGTTTAAAAAAAAAAACTTCATCAAATGGTACAATAAACGGTTTTTGTTTTCGGGGTTAACTTCCTGTTTGATGCTCGCCACACCCATTTGTGGCATGCCACCCCAAAATTTCACAGCTAAGATTTTTTTTTTTTTTAACAGAAAAGAAAACTGTTTATTTCCACTCATGGCAGAATAGAAATCTTGCCTAGTTCCACTTCTCGCTGAATGGGACCGATTTAAAATCGCCCCGGTCACGCGTAAACACGCTGTGTTGGGGTTTCCGAGGCGGCAGTGAAGGCAGCAAACGGATCAAGCTGGAGGAGCGTAGAAAGTGAACGCGAGCAGGAGCCGCGAGGACAACAAGTTAGCGCGGATAATGGGACCATTGTGCTCCAGCGAGACAACCCGCAGGCCTGTTTACTGAGCCGTCACATGCCGCCGGAAAACTTTTAGCTCGGATTGTGTCGTCGTTTCGTTTGGCGGGTCAGTTACAAACAGAGTTCTGCTTTCAGTCGGATGTCAGTGAGTGAGACAGGTCACTTTTAAAGACAGGCAGGCAGACAGGTCGGCTGCACGGCTTCCGCTGGGGGACATATTTGGTTCCGTTCAGTTCAATGTCCACAGTAAACTGCGCGGAGGAGCTGGACTTCAGACTCATCTTCGAGGAAGACAGCAGGCACACGGCAGGTATGTGTCATTTTCTCGACATTAGTTAGCGATTTGTCGGCGGAGTCAAGCTAGAGCTAACGGGAGCGCCACCGGAAGCGCACGGCTTTGGCCTTCAAATTAAAACACGACAGGAACCCGGACTAAGAATTGAAGCTGCCGCAAAACGTGTCAAATGTTAATTTTTCCTCATCATATACTTCAGGCTTCAGTCAGCATGATCATGCCGTTACATTACATTATTTAATGTACCTCCAGTAGCAAGTAGACACTGGACTGTCTGAGATGTTCACTTTAAATGGCATCAAAAACAACTGATCCAAGAGGTCTGGAAAACTAAATAATAAAATAGATGAATGAACATGAGTGGCAGCAGATTTCTCTTCACGGACTGTATTTCATAGTGTAATAATCTACTGAACTGTGTAAACTGTAGCTGTTTGTTTAAATGACAGGTTTAATGACCTGAAGCTGTTTGTGTAATGACAAGGATTACTGTTCTCGTATTACAAGCACCTATGACAGTGATTGAAGATTATTTTAGCCAGTAATCAGTTTATAATCCCAAAACAGTCCAGAAACGCGTCACTATAGTCTAATACTGTGCTGCTCTTTGCGCGATTTAACTTTGAAAATCCCAAATCGGATGTTGTGATTTTGTGCTTTGGTCGACGTGACACATCAGCTGTCTGCTGATAAATGTGGATCAGGAGGTGAATAGAGGGCCAAAGCTGCCTCTTCTTCACCTCCTGCCTGATTAGACGTATTGATAACAGTGAACCGATCAATCAGCAGCCTGCTGGGTTCATTACTGATGTCTCAACCGGAAACCATTAACAGATATTTGAACATTTAAGACACCTGACCTTTACTGCAGGAGCTCTTCATGTCGACTGAAATTATACTGACCTTTTTCTTTTTTTTTCATCTCATCTGCATTTTATTTTTCCATTTGTGTCCAGACATCAAGATAAATGTAAAACACATTTACTTTTTTCAAACTTTCTTTTTTATCTAATCAGTTGATTCATCAAATAGTCGTGAACTGAACATGTATAACATCAAAGTAAGAGGAAGTTGCAGTTTTGAATTATGACCACGAATAGCAACGCATGCGCCAGAGTCCAAGCATGAAGCTGGGACAGAAGAGGTCAACTTTGCATTTGATGGACCGCCTCATACTCACACCTGTGCAGAGAAGTCGTACTGTTGGTACTGTTGATGTTTATCATCAGATAAAAGCACCAAACTGGCAGTTTTTGCATTACAATAATCTCCAAACCCGCCGTCGTCTCCTTCTCAGTTTCACACTGTCAGCAGGTCAAATTTCTTTTAGGAGGGATGTTTGGTTTCAGAGTGCTGGCTCTTCAGCTGGTGTGTGTGTGTGTGTGTGTGTGTGTGTGTGTCACATTATATTGTTTCCCACCAGTTGCTTCTTACTGTGACAGTTTTATATCATGCTGACACAGTGAACCAAACTAAATCCTTGGACTTGGAGGAACAATCAGTTGTGATTTCCAGCAGATGTGACGTTGTTGTGAGCTGGTAGGTCATGAAATGAAAGCTTTATTGATTAATCAGATTGTAGATGAACAGAAAAACAGCAAACGGCTATTTTTATGCTTTTTCTTTGGTCAAACCGACACTTAGGGAATCGTCTGCACCTCTAAAACGTTTTCACTGTGTTCTCTTTAATTTCTAAATAAAATAAATGGAGAATCTGTTGTAAATGTCCTGCAGGCTGACGTTTAAAGACTGGCAGGTAAGCACCTTCAGCAGCTCTGATGGACGGGTGGATGCATAGATGGATGGCTGTTAGACGGTTGGAGGGAGGGGTGAGGTCAGCAGATGGCCACTGCAGATGTGTTGTCTGCTTCAGGCAGCGTGCTGCCGTGCATCTCTACGGGCAGGTTTTACTTCCTGGTTTGTTTGGTTTTTTTAACCGCTCTGTGACACCCAGCTGCTGGCGGGTGTCACCTCCCCCCCCCGTCTGCCCTGAAACGGGGTAAGTGTTGCATCAGATCTCATGTGTTTCTACACAGCGAGTGGAACTACTGAAGCAGAGCGCAGTTGGAGCTTTCATGTCGTTTTTGCATACGTGTGTGTGAAGGGGGGTATTAATAGTAGTGTTGTAGTAGGGTGTGTGTGCAGCTGTGTGAATGCATTTACTCAACTGTTGGAGTTAATCTGTCACCATGATTACCTGGGAGCAAGTGGAGTCGGGCCGAGATGGCGTTACTGAAAACGGCTGGGTAATGCATCGCGAGTGTGCGTCGTCACAGAGGCTACGGAGCAAATAGTAAACAGTCAGCAGGCAGACAGGAAGTGGTTCTCCTCAGGAGGTTGTTTGGGATTTCAGAAAACTGTTTTAAACCACATTCAGTATCAGTTCCCTGTCGGATCTCCTTTTTGGGCGTCTAAAAGGTATAAATAACCACAAATCAGAGCATCAGTGTGTCGGGACCTCTGTGGTCACACAACATGCTTATTTCCATCTCTGGCAGACCTTTGTGGCTTATTGCCAACTTTAGTTTTATCAAAAAAAAATAATCAAAATATCCTGGATTGTACTACTACATGTTTCCCTGCCGCCGCCTCTGCAGGTTCATGCATGAGCACGCTAAGGCCACGTTCAGTAAAGACTGACAGAAGTGCGTCGTCTCCCCAGAATATTGTCAATCTCAGGTCAGGTGTAAAGTGTTTGTCTTTAAATGTGACTGACATGAGATGAGCGCCCCCCCCCCCTTGAATTTCCTGCCTGACTCAGCTCTGATTGCAGCTCCATCACTTTGAGATTTGGCCCAAACAAACACATCGTCTCTTCTGACCTCTGTGATCTGCAGAAATCACAAAGCTGTTGCCGTCTACATGCACAGAGATTCACTTTAACTTCTTACATTCAGAGTCCAGACAGAGCCTCGCGTGACTGCAACAGAAACTCCTCCACAGATGGTGACGTAGGTGACACAGCATCGTGATGTGACTGCACGATGACACTGGCAACCTTGTTTTATATGCATCTAAAAGGCCAGTTAGTCCAGTACCTAGTTGCAAAGAGACGAGTTGCAGATGAGTTGTGCTTATTGGTACCTGCTGTCTCAGATTTATTTCAGTGTGTCAGAAATCTGCCTGCATTTATACATAAGATCTAGATTATTTACAGATCTTTTCCAATCTGAGATTTATTACAGTTCTGAGTCCAACCACAGACATCCAGAAACAAGTTGCCTCTCAGCAGGCAACCTGTGCAATCCCTGAGGCTGAGAGCATTACACGCTCAGCTTCTGGGTGAAAGGTTGTTGCTTGCAGCCATTTCTAACTGACCTCTGTGGATGGGAATGAAAACCGGCGCCACACGAGAGCTGGTTCCAGATATTTCCCCGTCTGAAACGTCTTTCTGTGCAACACCGGGCTGACTCCAGGAGCATGTTTGAAGCTGAAGCACACCGAGAATCTGTGAGCTGTATTTAAATAATAAACCTCGCAGATATACTGTGATACTAATAATGACATCACTATCAATAAAACCTTATCGATTTCTATCCCCGGCACCGTCGGCAAAGATACCGTAGCTGCTCCTGTACTCAGGTGTGAGTTTGGACCTTTTGTTGATCCTGAAATCAGGACAAGTCTCACCGTTAGTGAGAGAACTGTAGTGAAGTTCTGTCAGGTGGAGGAAGTGAAGCTGGTAACAGACGATCGACCTCATCAATCAAGCAGATCAATAGAAGATCAAAGCGAATGGACAGAAACACGAGAAGAAGGAAATGCGTCACTGCAGGCTTGTGTGGTGATCACAGCTGTGATAATTGGAATAATCCAGCGTTTCATCACATCCTGTTGTAGTGATCGCTGCTGGTTCACCTTTACTCACGCTGGTTTCTTTTTGGAGGTTTTTATGTCGGACGGTATAATGACAGGAAGTCAGCCTGCAGCAAACCTGCCAAACACCCAATCAAAGGTCTCTGTGGAAATGTGAGCAGGAGCAAAACTGAAGATGAATTATTTTTGCTGCTACAGCCATAGCCGCTACATTTGCTGTAATCAGAATTATGTTTTACATTAAATGAAGTCACATCGAGTGTTTTTCAGCACCCCACCGGGGGATGTGACTGCACACATGCGCACGATTGGTCTGAATTACATATAAAGGAAAAACTCTGAGTAATCTATAGGTGCCAATCATTCGATCCTCACAGAAGATATCTTCATCTTTTCTCTGTGAAGGTCACATGTTTGGGATGTGATCCTGTTAAACTCTGTAGGCGACTGATGAGTATTACCTGTCAGGTGCAGTCGCCTGCTGCAGGACAGCTACGCCATAATGAGAAAACCACACGTTTGCAATGCAAATGATCTCCCGCCTGATTTGCATGTTGTTTTGTTTCCTCCACTTCGCAGGTCCAGATCTCGATGTGAGGACGTTTCCCTCCTCCGTGCAGGCTCTGGTCGAGCAGCCCTTCATCCAGGAGCTGCAGAGTTCCTCCTCATGTTTCCCCACCTCGGAGCCACATGTTGGATACCAACCTCAGGGGCACCAGTACGGTGCGCAGGTGAATCCCAGAGCCTTTGACTGCCCCAGCATCCAGATTACCTCCATTGCTCCAAACAACCATTTGGAGCCCAGCAGTAGCCAAGATGTTTTGGCAATGGGCGGGGCAGAGGGGGGTTACAGTGATGCATCCTGGTCCAGAGACCAGCTCTACCTGTCTCTGGAGCCCCGCTACCGGGATCCGGCTCTGTGCCCGAGCCCCTGCAGCAGCCTCTCCTCCAGGAGCTGGATCTCCGACCTCTCCTCCTGCGAGTCTTTCTCGCATACCTACGATGATGTAGAGGGGGAGCTGCCTGATGCCGCTCGCCTCGCTATGGGTTCCCCCCTCGGCTCGCCTTTTGGTTCTCCGGGCTGCGGGGGTGGAGCCTTCGGGGTGGAGCTGTGGCAGCAGAAGTACCAGCATCCTTTGGCCTTCAACCCGGCGCTCTCGCCCCATCAGTCACCTCGCCAGTCACCGTGCCACTCTCCTCGCACCAGCGTGACAGAAGAGAGTTGGCTCAACCGCCGGCCCACTTCCAGGTACATATCGCCATGGAGACCAGATGGCTTATTTGGCTTATTTCAAGACAAAATCACAACGGCAGGTACAAAAAAAATAATGTGACCGCAGACTGCAAACATAATTAATAGTTACAAAACTGACTGATATTTATAATCAATACCCTTTTTTAAGGTTTTAAAAATGTATAAATAAATATATTATTATTATATATTGATAAATAATGAAAAAAAAAAAAGAACAATCAGAGTTGTGATTAAAGGCGTGACGTTTGGGAACGTTGCGTTACACCTGGGTTTAGGTTTATTCAACATAAAAAGTGTTAAACACATGGAAGAAAAAAAGACATTTACATGTGCATGTATGAGTCGTTGATCCCGCTCTGCTTCCTCAGGCCGTCATCTAGGCCAAACTCGCCCTGTGGAAAGAGACGCCACTCCAGCGCCGACCCTCATGCACGCTCTCCTTCCCCTCACCACTCACCCAGCCGCACGCCAGGCGCGTCCCCACGGGGGAGCGTGACAGATGAAACCTGGGTGGGAAGCCCCGCTGGCGCCCTCGGGTCCCTCCTGATGTGCGGATTCTCTGAGCTGGATGTTCCCCCCAAGACTAGGAGGACGTCGGGGAGCCAGTTGGTCCTCCTGGCAGGTCAAGTGGACGCCGGTCTGGATTCCTTCCAGGATCCTCCTGCAGAAGAGGGGCGGGAACAAGAAGGCCTGGCCGAGCTCTTCCTTCAGGTGCCCTCCCTCTTTACCTGGAACAAACCCAAACCTGGAAACCCCCCTCTGTTCAGGTTGGCCTTACAGCTTTCAGCAAATGGATTTGTGTGTAGTTGGGTTACTATCTGTTGATCACATCTGTTTTCTCTGCCTTCAGGACCTCATCGCCCCCTCCTCTGGACTGGCCTCTGCCCAGCCAGTATGACCAGTGCGAGCTGAAGGTGGAGGTCCAGCCCAAGTCCTACCACAGGGCACATTACGAGACGGAGGGCAGCCGCGGATCCATCAAGGCAGCTGTTGGACATCCTGTCATTAAGGTGCGTCCTCACTATCAGTTTGTTACGGTAAGCTTGCTCTCAAAAGCTAAATGCCCCAAAAGGCTTCAACACCACAAACATATGCTGCCTAACAGACAGCTAGCAGCTCCGTCACCATCCACCTGTCAGCGCACGCCCCTAAAAATGCAAACTTTAAGACCAAAGCACTTTTTTTTCCTATTTCAGGCAGTAAACATGTTTATTACTGCTGTGAAGAGTGAACATGGGAGTCTGTAGGCGCTGCTGAGGCCTCTAGTGGACATTAGAGGAACTGCCGCTTTGTTTAGTTAGGTTTAAGTCTGTGTGGCAGGAATAACACATGATTAATAAAAAGCTGAACGCATCGAGCCTGTGGTGATCCACGGGAGATAAAATCACAGGTTGACCGAGGTGGCGTGCTTTGCCGATGTGTCGAGTGAACGGCCTTATGGAGCCTGTGGATCAGGCAACAGAGGCGGGTTGAGACGAGTAAAGCCTCCATCAAGGCCTCGCATGTAACGGACACCAGCAGGGCTATTCTGGGTGTCACATTCTCAGCCCGCCGCCGCCGAGGCTAGAAAACCTTCCTGCTGCAAGACGTGCTACAACTCGCAGCGTTTACTGTCAAGTGAAAGGACAGCAGGTCACACAGGAAGCAGACAGTCACGCTCACGGCTGCTGTTGAATGTCGTCTTTTGTAGATGAGACACAGAGCGAGGCCTGTTCTTGAAAATCCTTCACATGTTTAATATTTGCCGTGTTAATCTTTATGAACGGGTTGAGACGGCTCACTGTGCAGATGATTTAGTCTTAACTGCAGGTGTGAGTGATCGGTCGGGCCGTACTTTAATCCTCCTCCGTTAACAGATCCCAGGATCTGTTCCCGGGCTTGTTCCAGTTTAAATGCTGAATCCTATGCAGTCAGTCATCATCAGAACTTTTCATGGCGAGAGCTTTTATTAGGAAAGGACCTGTGTTTACAGGTAATGACAGCAGGTCTAAGTCTCATATTCTCAGCTACGTGTCAAAACAGCCTAAAGGACCACACTACAGTTGGCTTGGCTACCACCTGGACAGCCCAGGTGTCCCGCCACATCCACCTGTTGTTGTTGTTGTTGTTGTTATCATTTATTTATATAAAATAAATGATAACTGTGACCTTCTTATAAGTCTGCAGCTCTCGTCCTCTTAAACCCGTTTCTGGTGTTTGCTTTCATTTATGGTTATAGCACAGGCTTTTTGTTTGGACTCTGAACTTTTTATATAACAATTAAAGGTATAAATGTGAGCTAGGCTGGCCAAAGGTCAGAAATTCACATGACACCTCCAATACTAAGAAGGAGATTAAAATAGTAACTGTTCTCCTTCTGCTAATCTAACCACAGTCGGGTTTTTTTTTTAAAATTCTTTTCTCGCCGTCTCAAACATGCTTCAAGTGTTCGCTCCAGCTTTATTTATGGCCGGGCTCTTTTCAGTTCGGATATCACACTTTTGCTTTGCGACAGCCAATTTAATATCAACACCCTTCCTGAGGGCCCGAGTCCACTTACAGTCACGCCAGAATGCTGCCTCCTCTGTGTTCGGCTGATATTGTGGTAATCTTCAGATGTCTCCTCCTCCTCCTCCTCTTTCTGTCATTCCTGTACGAGTTAATCCTGGTTTCATCTGCCCATGTTGTTGTTTTTCCATAAATTACCTTTCAAGACAAAAATCACAAAGTGCTTTGCAACAAAATGCTAAAAAACAAATGCTCTGTCTCTTTTAGCTCTCGGCTTTGATGCACAGCTATGATCACATGACCTCAGATGTACGTTGGTGCTGGTCTGTGCAGAGCTCTGAAAGTCAAAACTAGAACGTCTCTGATATACAACAAATCAGTCAATTGATTCTCCAAAAAAAGCACCAAGAGGATCTAGAGTTTCCATCACTCTAGCACACAAACAGATGTCTTTTTTCTATGTATTAAAATCAAGAAAAGTATCAGCCTTTTAATAGAGTTTAAGTGTCTTTGCAACATCCTGGGCTTAACAGGATGTCATCGGCATAGAAGTGAGGAGAAACGTTAACAGAGCCTGCAGAAGAAGTGGAAGAAGGTCTTAACTTGGCAGCAGTCACAGATCGTTCAGACAGATATGAAGGCGGAGCAAAGGAGAGCCCAATACACCTGCCCAGTGTCTCCACCTGTCGAGCATAATGTGATGGTCACCAGTGTCGTAGGTAGAGGTCAGGTCCAACAGTAGCAGGAGTAACTGGAAGCTCTCGAAATGACAAAACCAGAAAGAGGTTTTTGAACAAAGATGCAGGCAGATGTTTGCTGGCTCAACTAATTTGACCACTTCAGTAAAGAAATGGATAAAAATCTTTGCAGGCTATCAGGCCGAGCTGGAGTAAGACGAGCCGGCAGGCAGGAAGATGCTGAGGGAGGAAAAATGCAGTTCTTTTGTTTGGTGGTAAAAAAATGCATCATTGTCCAAAAACCATCAAACCATTTCTTTAAATAAAGGTCTTACCTCTTACGTCTATCCCTCAGGTCCTTTATGCTAAACTAACCACACATCTGCACACATCTGCATGCCCTTTACAGATCAGGCCAGGATGAAATGAGTCGTTGTAAAACTGATTTCCTGTGAGATATCACACGTCTGACGTTTCAGGTTTCAGCGAGTCGAACGACATCGGTGTCGAGGTGTTTGTAGGGACGAGCAGCTGCTGATCAGCTCGTCTTTTTTTCCCTTTCCTGTAGTTGCAAGGATGCAGCGAGCAGCGGGTCGGTCTGGTGCTGTTCATCGGCACCGCGGACGACCGATACCTTCGCCCTCACCCCTTCTACCAGGTCCACCGAGTGACGGGGAAGACGGTCACCACCATGTGCCAGGAGAAAATTTTGGACTCCACCAAAGTCCTGGAGATCCCTCTGCTTGCAGAGAACGACATGTCTGCCAGGTAACGACACGATCGCACACCTGATGAGCCGTGCACCGTAACTCAGGTGTTGTTTCAGCACAAAGAAGAGCTTTGAATGTCCTTCAGGGAGCCAGGAGAGCTACTCCCAAAGACTACGTCAAGAAAATACAATAAAGATGATCAGAACAAATATCGACTTTTAAACTTCTCCATGTATATTTTAGATTTTTCCTAACAACGTGTAAAGAATGAGGGGAGGCTCATATCAAACCATTTACTTCTACGCTTCAGCTGCTAATTATCAGCTGACCACACCTGGCTCCAGCTCAGTCTTTATCATGTTCCCAATCGATATCGATCTTCACGGCAGCCTCGCTGCCAGAAAACCTTTTATTTGACTTTTTTCTTCATCTGACCAACAAAACACACAAAAAACCAGAGAGAGCAGTTTTACTTTGAACTGTCCCAGGAAGACGAAAACATTCAGGAAGTTTGTTCTGAAGGCGTTTCATGAGCGAGGCGTCAACGAGGTTTCAAGCTCTGATAAAATCCTGAGGCGTCATTTAGTGGAGGGGAAATTACAAAGAGCAGCTGTTTGTGACAGGAAATAACGTCGATAAGAACAAATACACGGTCGCTGTCTCTTTAGCGAAGGACAGGAAACCAGATTAGAAAGCGCAGTAAAAATAAAGAGTCTAGACAAACTGTGGAGGAGGCAGGAAGCATGTAAATAATGTCACCGTAATATGAAACATTTAAAGAAGGAAGCATGTACACAAGGCGATGACGTTAACTCGGGGAGAGCGTTTCTAAGCATTACCAGGCCACAGGGTGGGTTGGTAGTTGGTAGTAGTAGTACTAGTCATATTTGGTACTGTTCAGGGACCTTGTGTTCAGCACTTCTTGGTTTGTACAAATTCTCGAGGCCTTTTGTTCTCGTGTCGCCAGCTCTCAGGGTTGGTTCCTCCTCTGTGGATCTTGTTTCACCGGTTTCTCGCTCCACACTTAAGCTTCACACCTGCACATACTTCTGTGCAGCTGGCTGGAATGTGAACCACACATGGCCCAGGTAGTTAGCAGCTGACATGATGCATTCTGATAAACGGCGTGTTTTTTTTTTTGTTTTTTTTTTCTCGCAGCATCGACTGCGCTGGCATCCTGAAGCTGCGTAACGCCGACATCGAGCTGAAGAAAGGAGAGACGGACATCGGGCGGAAGAACACGAGGGTGCGGGTGGTGTTCAGGGTCGCCATCCCTCAGCCAGACGGCCAGATTCTGTGGCTGCAGACGGCGTCGGTTCCCGTGGAGTGTTGTGAGTCTCGCAAACGGGAAGCTTTTGTTCCTTTAAAGAACGATCGCAGAAGAAGCAGAAGCAAAAATATGCAGCATGTTTGTTAATGCTTGAGTTACCTTCTCGGTCCTGTTTCCTGTGTAGCAGACAGATCTGTAATTAAGGCCTAAAATAAACCTGTTGCTCTTCAGCCCAGCGCTCAGGTCAGGAGCTCCCTCAGGTGGACAGCTTCAGTCCAGCCAGCGGCTCCGTGGACGGCGGAGAGGAGCTGCTCATCACCGGATCCAACATTTCCGCTCAGTCCAGGGTTGTTTTCTTGGAGAGAGGGCCCGGTAAGATGGCTTTATTCATTTATTGTCGCTTTTATAAGTTTACGTAAACTTCTGTGAGCCCGATGGTTTGTCTGAAGCTTTAACTCGTGCGTTTTGTCTGCTCAGATGGAAGATCGCTGTGGGAAACGGATGCCAGAGTCGTGTCTGGAAAATGCAGCGGAGTAAGTCAGAACACGAGCAGGAGTGATGGTGAAGCAAAAGGAGAACGAGTGATTTTAAAAATGAGCTCCGTCTTGAGCAGCAGTGATCGCCGAGGCAGCGTCGGCGTCTTTAAGAGGGGACAAAACAAACGTTTCTATGTATTTGGTGTTTTCCTGAAACAGAAGTCTTTATGTTTAAGTTACAGTTCTGACTTCCAGCAATGGTAAAAACAACATCACTGCGTACTGACCACAAAGTTCTTGTTGTGACTTGTGCTGTAAATCAAGCGCACCCTTCCATATACAGCTGTACACTCTCACTCACTCTGAAGGCTCAACTCAAATGTTTGTTGGCTCCAATCAGTCAATCCAACTTTGTGCTGTGCAGGAGGCAAAGGAGGGTGTTGACTAACTGGAAAGTTGGTGGTTTGATCCCCGGCTGCTCCAGTGTGTGTGACGAGTGTTCTTGGGGGAGATGCTAACCCCAAGTTGCTCTCCGACGTGTCTGCTGGAGTGTGACTGTTAGAAGAATAGAAGAAAGTGATTGTAGGAGTCGGTGAACAGGGCATGCTGTGTAAAGCACTCTGAGTACTCAGGTAAAGTAGAAAAGTGCTGCCCACGTACCATTCACAGGCAAGTCGTAATAAAAAAAAAAACAAATGCAGTTTTATTACACTTCCAGCGGCTGCCTTTCACATCCACAGACATTCAGTAACACGCTACACTGCAGTCGACCGAAATCTTCAAGCACACGCGTTCAGGCGCGTCTCATGTTTCCAGTGAACGTGGATCTGAAACGGCCCCGGAGGGTCTTTGGCGTCGACTCGACGGACGTGTATTATCAGACCGTGCAACGTTAACTAATGAGGACGAGAACCTCCGAGCCTCAGCCTGAACAGGATGACAGTGACCCAAAACTAAGGCAACAGAGAGTGACTAAAGGAGGGTGGTGCAGAGGCCCTCTGTGGGCGGAGCTAAAGTGGCAGCCGAGGGACCTAAAAGCTTTACGGAGCAACAGAGTAAAACCTGAGATGTGCACAAACCAACTACAAGGAACATCTTACTGTCGAGTCATGCTTTGGGGATCAAATTGATCCAATACCACAAAGCATTGCCTTTAGCTAAAGCCACTTTCAAAGTCAAATATGTTAATAAATAGTGTTGTAAGCATGATTAAAATCAATGAAAGCAGTCAGGCGTGTGCAGGAGGGCCTCCCGGCGCTTTACAGCGAGGTGTGTCAGTGTGCCGATGGCGTCTTTCTTCTACGCTGATGCTTACTGAAAAACGGCTCGACCTCAGGATGAAGAAAGTTTTTTACAGGAGTGCTTTTGCTCGATAACAGCACCTGCACTCCCATCTTTGTTTTATTGCAGGCTCTTGCTCGGCTGTATTGGTGCACTGATCTGCGTATGTGCATGCGACGATGTGCTTGGTGTGCAGGTTTTTGCCCTCCGGTGTGACTTCAGCTTTAATGTTTCTTTGTTTGCCTCCTGATGTCCTGCTGCACAGCGAGCAGAGGGAACACGAAAGGGCCCCCGGGGGCTTTGGGTCCAGTATTTGTGGTTTCGCCTCGGGCTCTGAATTGTCGAGCTCACAGAATTTTGCTCAGGTTTTTATGTTTTTTCTGAGTGTTTGAACGTCTCTTAAGATGACGATCAAGATTCCCTTTATAGGAAGTGGAAAGAGGAAGTTCACACGAGCTTGTTGAAACCACCGAGTTAAAGTGTGTTTGCAAGACAGCCCCAGCGTCACCATAATGAATTTCAGACAGTCATATAAATATGGCTTCCTCTTTTCTGTAGCGCCATGAAGCCTTCATGAAGCTATTCCTCCTTCCTGTTAAGTGCCAACACGCTCAACGAGCAGCGCATGTGTTAAACCACATCATTTATGCTGTTTGGCACAAAAGTCCAAACAAAAGCAAAATGTGTAATTGTGTAAAGCAGAAAAGCAACAAACCCTCATGTTTTATAAGTGTGTGTGTGTGTGTGTGTGTGTGTGTTCCAGTCCAGCATCGTGGTGGAGGTTCCTGTGTACAATAAGAAGGCCACGGCGCCGGTCCAGGTCCAGTTCTACGTCACTAATGGGAAGAGAAGGAAAAGTGTGACGCAGAGCTTCACCTACCTGCCTGGAGTCAGACACCACCTTCCTCCTGCTGTCGCCACAGTCAAGCAGGAGCACTGGGAGCCAGATCACATCTCCCAGAATCCACCTGGCTTCAGCCCGACAGACTTGTGCGACAGCGTGCTCGGTCCTGATGTGGCGTACTATGGTTCCTGTGACGTCCTGGTGCAGTGTGGTTCCCAAAGCAACCCCCATCTCCACCATCCTCACTCCTCTGCTCCCCTTCAGACCCCTTTAATGTATCCTCAGACCTTCCCCGTTCCTCCACACTCCTCCCCTGGTGGATCTCAGAGGGAACAGTCTCTGAGTCCCAGGAGTACCTTTGTGACCCCCGCCGACCCCCAGAAGGACTCTGTGCTGCCTGGGCCGGGAGAGGCGCTCGTCATCAAGCAGGAGCCGGAGGAGCAGGTGCCTCTGGGATCTTTAGGCCTCCAGGAGATCACGCTGGATGATGGTAGGAAACTACTTCCTGTCCCTTTCACAATAATATACATTTATAGATAATATACATTTATATTTATCAATATAATATACAGATGTGAGGTCAAAGTAATTTTAAATGATGGAAGTGACAACAACGGGGGGCGGGCGGTGTCATCCCTGATACGGTCATCTCAGGCACACAAGCTCCACCTACCTTCTATTTTTAATGGGCAGCCAATTAGAAGACATTTTGCAGGAGCTAAAACGGCTTGTTTCTGACAGGCTGAACTGAGATGTCGCACAAAGGCTCATTATGAGATAAAGAAGGATTATTGTGAACTCCGAATGATGCAAAGCTGCTCTGGTGGAGTCCAAGTACAAAAGCATGGAGGTGGAAATGAGCAGTGTTCGTCTTTTTACCGCCACTTTTTTCTTCTCGTGTCAGCGACGCGATGTGTGTGCGCACTCTGCCGCTCTGTGATGTTGGCGGTCTGTGTGTGTGTGTGTTTTGATCTGGGTTAATAATAGCTGTATTTGCTGCTCTGAATAGTGCAGGTGGAGGTTAAATTTGTTGGCTGTCCTCGGGGCCTCTGATCGTCACGCTCTCTTCCTCCGTCGCCTTTCAGCTCGACTTTGAAACCCCGAAACTCAGAGTACAGGCGCTTCTGTGGGCGCCCTCTTTGTGGCGCGTACCACAGGGAATTTTTGGCTTTTGAGTTATCTGACGCAACAACATATAGTAATAAATATACTAATAATATCCTCAGTCATCATAGTCAGGTTGTTTTTCCTTTGTTACGTCGATGCTTCTGTTTCAGAATCTGGTTTGGAGATGTAAATTATTTCAGATATTTAAGTCAGTGTGTCAGTGCAGAGAGCAGAAGTGCCAAGTAATAAACTTTAATGTTCAGGATGTTCAAAAACAGGCTGGGACGTGCCAACATTGTTATGCTAGCCGCATCAGCGGACCGGTTTGTGTAAGAAAACTGTGACCGGTTATAGAATATCGTGTGTGTGTGTCACGGAAACTAGAATTTCCGTGAAACTAGAATCTGAATAGTCTCCGTGTCTGCATGATGGACACTTTTGGACGTTTTGATGCTGATGCTAAATAAGAATTTTAACACTTGACCTGACATTTGATTGAAAGATTGATAAAGTGACGTTGCCATGGACACGGCCTGATTAAAGTCAGAGGGACTGTGAGGCCCTGCTTTTTACCGTCTGTATTCATGCTGGAAATCCAGCTGAAGCGAGGTTTCTGTCGTCATTGAGGTCTTGGCAGTAGGAGCGGCACGATGGTGCAGCGGTTAGCACCATCACAGGAGGTTCAAGGGTCAGAACCTGCAGTGAGCAGCGGCTCTGATGTCTGGTGATTTAAACCTTTGTCTAAGGTGAGAGGTCCCTGATTCTGGATCAGGCAGAGACCCAAAGCGCCCTCACGTCAGAACATCCAGACATGTGGAGCTTCCTGCTGTGGGGCTTGTGGTGGAGAAGAGTCTGTTACCCTACTTTATAAAAATGTGCTTTCTTCTCGAAAGTTTTGCTCATCTTAAAAAAAACAAACAAACAATTATTCAACTATTGGCTGTTAACTATTTATAACTAGTTTATTTTTTAATGAGAGACACACAGGTGATTGTAGAGGTCGTGGGATCTTCTGAGGTTTCCCTTCCACGATGGACCGGAGAGCCTGTCAGCTGTTGTTGATTGTGTGTGTGTGTGTGTGTGTGCGTGCGCCTCAGGTTTCACTGCAGAGCTATGAATAGACCGAGCTGTTTGCTGCTCTGCAGAGGAACTGTTTTATCTTTTGCTGCTCATAACGAGCGCGCTGCAGCGTGACCGCCGCGCCTGCAGCGTGACCGCCGCGCCTGCTCAGCACGTTACCTGCTGCACCATGATGTGTGCAGTATTATGAGTATTTAATGGACGGGTTAGAAAAGCAGAGGATTAAAGCCAGTTTGTTTAATTTGTTGCCTGTTGGAGTGACTCAGGAAGCTGGATGTGATGGCTTAAAGGGTTTGGAGAATTCGTTTGAAGCACTTTGTCCTGCGGCGCCCCCGTGTGGTCGTGCTCAGTACTGTAGCAGAGTCCTTAATAAGGCTCCTAACGAGGAAGTGGAAGAATCTGTGGCCACAATCAGAACTAAATCTAAGGAAGGGTGCTTCAGTGCTTCCTTTCCTTAGCACCCGAGGAGATGACACTGGAGCATCCTTTATGTAAGGAAAGCACCATCTGTGACTGCAGACTTCTTTATCAAACTGACCTGTCCAGTGAAGTGTGCGCCATGTTATTTTAGTTTCAGCCTCTCTGCCAACACAGCAGCAGAGAAAAGCTGAAAGTCACCAGCCATGTTTTTACTTTGGGGCTCTGTGAGGGTAGCTTTGCATGAGTCACACCTCAGAATAATCTCTCCTTCTCATGCTGAGCCCTGCTGCAACCCCTGAGGTTAACCACAGTTCAAAACTAGCCATCATAGCTCCTCCCCCTTCTAAAAAAAGGTTTCCCTCTGATTGGTTGCCCCTACAATGCCGGTCTCACTGCTTCAAAGACGGGGGCCAGGTTCAGGTTGCAGTTGAATGGGATCGAGTTGGTGATTACATGCAGTCTGATAGTGAAGCAGTTAACTGTGATTAATCTGCAGAGTCCAGCCGGAGCCTCAGATCTGAATCCAACTCCTGGTGATGTAGTTGCTGCATGACGGCAACAAAGTGACACAGGCGCTCGGCAACCTTGTTTTTAATAGGAATGACCAAACACACTGTTTCTGTTTTGTTTGCAGTGAACGAGATCATCGACAGGGACATCAGCGGTCTGGGCGGCGGCGACCAACCCGACCAGTACGACTGGGAGCCAGAGTCCGGCACCGGCACCTTACCGTTCTGCGGACGCCCTCAGTAGCTCCGCCGCTCTCAGGAACGTCGTGTTTCTTCTGCCGTTTGCACAAAGTGCTCCAAACTGATCTTCAAGTGCCTGAAAATGTCAGAGTTCCTCGTCTGTCTCAGGAATTTTAGCGAGAAAGCGACTCGTACCTCACAGACAAACCAAAGATTTAACTTTTCACGAGCGAATCGGAGGAAGATTAAAGGGCTGAAATCTGACTTTGTTATAATAATTCTAACGATCGGTAACGTCAGACGTAAAACGAGAAAATTCTGTTATTTATTGGCCAGTAAATTACAAACAATCTATTTTTGATACCCTGGAGCTGATCCTCAAACCTGAAATCCTTCAGCTGATTTACATTTTTATAGCTTTGTTTTACACTTGTTTACATTTCCTTCGCCCGTTTTAACGTTGACGCTTCTCGACCAACTGTTGTGGTGTGACACGGCGTTTTAGAAACATGTTTAAGGTTGAAGTAAAAAGGAAAAAACAAACTCGTGGTGTGTCTCAGTTTTTTCCTTTCACAGAGCCAGACGACCAACACGTAATGAAACGGCAACGTTTCATTACAGGGAGGTTGGAGGTCACGGGTGGTAATATTCCTGTGTGCAGGAACAACCAGAAGCTGCTTAGAGGATGAATCACACATGAAGAAGCTGCTGCTGTGTTTGCAGCAGTAGATTTAAAAAACCAAAAGATGACGAAGAAACGAGCTGCAGACTTTTAATCTTTTCTAACACTCGCCTTCACTCCTCCACAAACGAAGCTCTTTGTACAGAGTGTGTAGCTGTGACATTAATCCCCTGTGTTCAGCATGATGAAGTCTGAAGGACCAATAAGAGCAGCTGATTTTTCAGTGTCCCGCCCCCTCGTGTGGCCCTGAGCAGCTGTATTATTCACTCGTGGGTCTGTGATGATTTAAGGCACATCTGCCCCGCTGGGGCCTGAAAGGCAAAAAGCTGCTGGTGGGTCCTTTTCTAACACGAGCTCGCCTCAGATTTTCGATCTTCTGACATCATGACGGGGTATAAATAGTCTGTGACCCGGTGCTGATGGGGACGGCGAGCTTCAGGTTAGTCTGTCATACGAAGAGCTGCTGGTCTGGGTCTGTTTGAACAAAGCAGAACTCCTCCACGGCCGAGTCCGACCCGGATGTCCAGCAGCCGTCTGCGCATGTGTAGACCAGCACTGTCCCAAACTCCAGCTCCGCCCCGCCGGCCTCCCCCTGCAGCAGGCTTACCAGCGCGGGCATCAGCTGCAGCTCGAATGTCCGGGAGCCTCCGCAGGAACCGCACGCCGGCGCCAGCTGCGCCACGTTGGACGGCGGCTCGGAGATGAAGAGCGGCTTCCCGCCGCGGCAGTAGCGCAGGATCTGCTGCGGACACGCCGAGATAGTCTTCATGAACCTGGAGAAGACGGCGTCTCCGTGTCGGGCTCCGGTCTTCTCGTACTTCTCGTCCCCGCCGCCTCCACTTCCCTCCAGCTCTCCCACCGCCACGCCCTCTCGCCTCTCGTACTCCCTCAGCAGCTCCTGAACGTGCTCCAGGTCGCCGTCCTGCCCGCACACATCCGTCTCTTCCATCACGCTGATGAAGAACGAACGGAAGGCGGACACGTCCTCCTGCGAGTCCCCCAGACTAAGGTCACGAAGGCAGCTGCTGACGTCCGTCTCACCGACTGTCAGGAAAGAAAAAAAAAAAAGAACAACCGCAACTTACTTACTTTTAGTAATCCTAACATGCATTAACCCATTAACCGTTTCTGGTTTCCATCTGTCTGTGACCACAATAAAATATTCACACGGGAATATAATCCAGGTGCCAGCTCACACCTGACCTCACCTGCCCGTCAGAAGGTAGCCCTGCCTGCTCTGTCAGTCTAACGAGAGCAGCACTTATAAAACCAGCGACTGTCGCCATAAACTCATGAAGCAGTTTCTGTGCTCAGAGATCGGGTGAGCTCATTTTCTCAGACCTCTGTACAATCTTTTTATTTTGGGTTGTTACAACCGTGACCGACACGACCGGGGAAAAGAACGTGAAGATGTGAAGGAAGTTACCAGGAAGAGAGAAAACATTGAGAATTTGCTTCAATGCCTGCCGAGGAAGGCAAAAAATAAAAACAGCAGAGAAACCGCAGCAAACACACAAATAATAAATGTTACCAAGCAGCGCACAGAACTAATAACACAAGATATACAGATCTAAGATCTGAAAAAATTTGCGTCGATGTGTCATCACTTTTTAAAAAAAAAAAAAACACATGGCGGCAGCGAATAGCGGTAACATGTCGACTTAAACCACGCCCCCCGAACACGCAGTTCTACAGTATGGGGATATTTTAACCGAAAAGGAAGTGATTCAGTCGTTTGCCGGCTTTGTAAGGTGGAAATGGCAGATCATAAAACAACCGTAAGTTTTCAACTTTTTTTTTTACTAACGCTGGTTTTTACCCTTTAATTCATCCAGACACCCCCCACGTAGACATACACTCACTCATAGACAGAGATGAACACCCAACCTCCGTAAATGCAAAACGAATTTAAGCTGCTTAGCAGTAACCTATATCATTAGATTAATCGATGCATCGAAAAATTAATCACTAGATTCATCGATTCGGAAAATAATCGTTTTGCCCAGCCCAAGTTAGCAATGTCAAAAATCACGACTAATGACATTTAGGGAAAGCCCA
>VURO01028930.1:0-21669 GCA_015108175.1 Pelvicachromis taeniatus | reverse complement strand
TTTCAGGTGTTTCAGAAGGTGTCTGAGGAGAACAAAGGGAAGGTGCATGTGTTTTACTGCGGCGCTCCTGCACTGGCCAAAGTCATCAAAGCTCAGTGTGAACACTTTGGCTTCAACTTCTACAAGGAGAACTTCTGAGGTCTCAGCTGTCAGCGCACACGTCCAGCTGTGTGTGTGTGTGTGTGTTTGTGTGTCTATTGCTGATATTGTGGAGACATTAATCATTTTATGTGGTCAAATCTTTTGGATCCACCTTCTTTTGGTGGGTGTAATGTGTGGAGTATGGAGCTTGGTTGAAAGTGACCTATTGTGAGAGCAGCTTTGCATGATTCACAGCTCAAAATAATTCTTCTTTATCTGAAACTGGGGCCTGGAAACTTCCACTCAGTTCGGCCTCTGCCCCCTACTGAGGGCAGCTCCCTCAGTAGTGCTTTAATAGGAGTTATCCAGGAGATCATGCAAAGCTAAACACAGCTGCAGCTGCAGAAGCCACAAATAATAAATGAGCTTTCTCTGACTGTAAACTGCTGTAACGTGCACTCACTCTAATGCAGCCACATGCTTCTTTTCAAAGTGGAATACAGGAAATTGGTGTTGTATTTGTATTTGTTGTAACTTCTGCTGCCCTCTTGGGAAAGAGAGACCTTGTCTCTCGATGACACTTTTCCCCACACAGGTTAAAGAAATATTAAAAATAGATTTTATTTAGAGGACAAATCAGTAACTGGAACTTTTTTTTATCCTTCCCGTACTATTTAGTTAAAATTTCTGCTGAAATCAGATTATAATCCCAGTAATGGCTATGGACCTCACAGGTATGTCGAAACCTCAGTTTCAGTTTTATTTGTCATATGCAAATTAGCACAGGGTCAACATTGCAATGAAATGTACTTGACGAGCAGAAGACAGTCACTCAGCAGAAGCTTGTTTCTACTACTGGAATTTTTTTTTTTTAAAGTTAATTTTTTCAGCTTTTCTCTGAGTGATTTTTATGATAGAATTTTTGAGTTACAAAGTTGAAATTTTAAGATACTAACCCTAAATTTGGACTTTTTCACTTGGCGAAAAATAGCTGTGTATGGCACAATTTTAATAATAAAATCTAATCTTGTTATTTGAATTATTTCCACTTTAATAATTACTGTGTCTGATCCACCCGTGGCAGGTTATCGTGTTAATGATGTTTATGTGTATGAACTATCTAAATAAAAGCAAATAAACATTTCTGATCTCTTTAATCAAAGCAAGTGTTTCCAGTCTTTCTAATCGATGGCAGAGCTGCTTCCTGCTGCTGAACAATAAATGATGGGACTCCAGTGCTTGAATTACACGCACAATAAAGCGTGAAACCGTCTTTTTTTAACATGAACACGGTTTCTTTGATGGTTTCATTTCCGGGCAGCGCTATTAAACCACTCGCGCAGGTGTGTGGATTCTTTCGTGATCGACGATTTTGTATCTGGGCTCTGTTGGTAGGTCTGAGTATGTGGCTAGCGAGCAGCTAGCAGGTTACGCAGTAGCAGTTTGACGTTGGGCAGCGTCTTTAAAATCGGACCAATGCCTTAGAAAAGCTTCTCTGTTCGCCCCCGTCTTGTGATACGAGCACTGCCCGTTAAGGCCTGCGGCCGGTGCTCGGTATAAGAGCGGAATAAAGCGGATGATCTCAGCGGACCGGCGCTCGTTGGTCACGGTCTCCGTTTTTGGCCGAGCTAGCTAACAAGCTAGCAGAGCTAGCTGTTCAGTAGCTGGTAGCGCCGCAATGGATCCATAAAGGAAGGTAGGCCTGGCTTACAGCAGCAGCCTCTCATTCACGCCCTGTTTGCTCTCTGAATGGACTCCGGGCGGGTTACAGTGCGGGATCTGTGGGCTCGGTTCGGCACGCCGCTGCCCGGGAGCTAGCTGTGAGCTCTGAGGAGCTCCTCGAACGGTTCCGACCAGCCGAGGTCCACTCGGAGGTTGTGCTGATTTCACCGCAGCTCTGGTTCCGTGAGCAGAGCGGGGGTGGCTTTGTACCGGCTGGAGGCCTCAGGCTCACAGCCAGCTGCGTGAAGCTGAAACATTTCTTTATTTTTATGATTTGACTCGGACTGTGACAGGTGTGTTCACGGTGATGACGTTTCTGCCTCTGAACCTCTTTATTTCAGGCTCATCCGCCCCAGCTCAGGTCTCCACATGTCACCCGAGGAACCAGAACAGCCTCACCCGGCACATTAACGTCACCCGGTGATGTGATGACGTTAAATCACCGGGTCTGTAGTTCGGGGCCTCTGTATGCAGCGGGCTGACCTGCAGGCTGCTGTTCGAGTCCCTGTGCAGACTAAACGCAGCCTGACTAAACTCACTACAAACACCTGTTTGTTCCAAAGCAGATGTTTGTAGAGACTGAGCACAGCTGGTGTCGGTCTGCACGTTGCTCTCTATAAGATGAGCACAGTGACAGACTCTACGCCCTCAGAGGTGAAGCTCTGCAGCGTTTTGTGTCTCAGAATACAAATACTGTGATAATTACTGCCCTCACAGTATCTGTGGTAACAGGAAAATATTTAAAGGAAGAAGCTGGTACATTATAAGTGAGATGAAGAAAGGCGGGGGTCCTGGGAGGCTAGGAAGAGGCTAGCCACTGAGGATGGAGAGACGGACTTCCATTGATTGGCTAGGCACAGAGATGGAGCTGGAAAGGATGCACAGCAGGTTGGAGTAATTAAGGACTGAGATGCAGATGTACTAATGTGTGAAAAGACTGTACGGCGAAGATGGAAGGAGTACTGTAAGGAGCCGATGAATGGATGAAAGACAGTGAATCAGGGAGGGCAGCTCTGAAGCGTGGAAAGCTGGTTGGTCCTGATGACATACCTGTGCAGGTATGGAGATGTCAAACAGGGAGGGCAATGGACTTTTTAACCAGGCTGGCTGGATGATGCTGATGGTGAAGATACGAGAAAGATGTTGAAGCTGGGTTAAGCAGTGTGGCCTCATGCTGACAAAGGGCTGTACAGATGTGATGTTTACTTTGAGTATTGATGGAGATGTTTATAGGTCAGAAGGAGAAAGCAGATGATTGGCTGCTGAGAGAGGAAGTATGTGAGGTAGACATGTAGGAGGACAGAGAGGCAGTGGTGAGGTGTGCGGTAGGAGAGACAGATGGGTTGAAGGTGGGGGTGGGATTACGTCAGGGATCAGCTCTGAGCTCCTTCCTGTTTGCAGTGCTGTTGGACAGGCTGACAGAGGAGGTCGGGCAGGACGAGCAGGTGGAGGTACGCTCTGAAGAGAAGAAGAATGAGAGATGGGTGGAAGGAGCCGAGGTGGTGAAAGTTTAAGTACCTGGGGTCGAGCGTCCAAAGAGAGTGCAGGCAGGGTGGAGCGGGTGGAGATGTGTAACAGAAGGATAGCAGCAACAGTGAAAGGAAAGGTTCAAAGATGGCGGTGAATTTCTCCAGCTTCCTGTCTGGGCCACGGCGTGGCACTTTCTTCTTTTTGGTAGTGTAATCTTGGGACCTTACCTCATAATCTTGTATTGGAGCTGTGGAGCGTGTGACACCAGGTTTGAGTGGTCCTGTTCCAGCTGCAGGCGACCAGCAGCCAATCAGCTGATAAAGCCCAAGAGATGGGCTGAAGTGTACTCCCTCACTGATGAATCAATCCCGTTTCACTGAGCTGATGTCAGACTAACAGCAGCTGATGATCGTTTTCATTCTGACGCCTCACAAATTCATGGTTCAGACCGTGCCGTCCAAACCCCGCCCCCTCGCTCTCGTAGCCTCGACCGCGGTGTCGCAGTAACCGTTTCTTTAAGCTCGATTTATTTCAGGTTGTCTTTCTCAGCCCAGACTCTGCATGGCGTCCGGTGGGCAGCAGTGGAAGTGAGCAGCCAATCAGCCGAGGACATCGGTAGCAACATGGCGTCTCGTCAGAGGAACTCGGTCCGGATCCTGTCCAGCCGGGAGCGCGGCTCGCAGACCTTCGGCTCGCAGCGCCTCCTGCAGCTCCTGGTGGAGGAGAAAGTCCGCTGGATGAAATGGCAGAGTCAGGCAAGTTTCAGCTTCCTCTTTCCTCTGAGAACCCAAACTGTTTCCAGACAGCGCCCCCTACAGTCTACTCCCAAATGAGTGCCCATACCCGTAAAGGCCTGCCACGTGCTAATAATTCAGCTGTTATTGTTCAGGCATTCGATGACTCTGTGCCTTCCTCCTGTTTGTGCAGTATCACGCTCATCATTGCTTCTCAGATAATCAAAGAATCCTCATTAAAGGTGTCAGAATCGAAGCCTCTATCCACTGTTTCTGGGGTACTTCCTGTTTCCTTTGGTTTTCCCAGCAGCTGGGATGTGTGTGGCTGAAGCCGCTTAACACAATATAAGAACGTGACGTACCTCGAAGTCTCCAATAAAGTCCAACCCCATTGGCTTATACTTCCAGAGATGACGGGGGGACACTTGTTCAATAACTGTTTCCAGGAAGGGGTGGGGTGCCGAGTGTACGGGGTGTCTGCGCCGGGTCCACGCTGGTGGAAGTGACCAGGCTCACTTTGACTGTGATGTCTGGGAAACAGTGTTTCAGGCAGAGTCAGCTGTTCTGGGGTTTGATCCAGGAGGGCGTTGTTGTTGAGCGGTTGGATAGTTTGCAGCCGGAGGTGTTGCTGACGTGTGCGAGTGTTTGTGTCTCTAACAGAAGGTGGAGCTGCCGGACAGCCCTCGCTCAACGTTCCTGCTGGCCTTCAGCCCTGACAGGTGAGTCAAGCCAGAGCACAGGTGGAGGCGGAGACTCCATCAATGCTGGATCTTCCTTTTAGAGTCTTATTGATGTAGTGGTATTTAATCAGGATACTTTAGCAAAAAGACGTAAAAAGAGAAACGAACTAAACCAAATATTACACAGTATAACCCAACAGCTCTAATAAGAAACATCTCAGATATGTGTATGTAGTTGAATTTGAGGAGCTGGATCCTCCAGTGAAAAGTGTTCTCAGTCAGAAATGTTGTCTGCAGGACCCTCATGGCTTCGACCCACGTCAACCACAACATTTACATAACAGAGGTGAAGACTGGAAAATGCCTACATTCCTTAGTGGGCCACCGTAGAACCCCCTGGTGTGTGACCTTTCACCCCACAATTCCTGGCTTGGTGGCCTCTGGGTGCCTTGATGGTGAAGTCCGGATCTGGGACCTGCATGTGAGTACCCCCCTGTGTCAGACTATTGATGTTGGTAAGACATGAAGTCAGTGTTTCTGTCGAGCTGCATGTTCATTCTGAAATGAAGACAGGAATGTTCTCGCTCCTGCCTGAGCATGCAGCGGGACATTCGACGGTAAAGTTCCAGATGATGACTATATGAACCTTCTGGGGTAACGGGGCCCGTGGATCTGCTCTGAAGATACCTGATCAGAACAGCGGGTCACGTGCCCAGCCCGGTGGGACGGCGCTGCTGCGTGAGCAGAGCTAACGGCGTGCTGTGTTCTGCAGGGCGGGAGTGAGAGCTGGTTTACTGAGAGCAACGTCGCCATCGCCTCCCTGGCCTTCCACCCGACTGCTCAGCTGCTCCTGATCGCCACCAACAACGAGCTCCACTTCTGGGACTGGAGCCGCCCCGAGCCGTTTGCCGTCGTCAAAACGGGCAGCGACACGGAGAGAGTGCGGTGGGTTAAATACAGCAGCTAGTCAGAGCGTGTGCACTACATGACAGTAGGGCTGCTACGATTGGTCGGCTAGTCACGATTACGTCGACGACTAATTTAATAGTCGACGTGTCATTTGAAGCTTTGTAAGATGCAGGAACGAGTAGTCGGATTTAAGAGTGTAATAACGCACTGAAACAGAAGATGGCAGCACTGCATCTATGAGGATGTCAGCGGCTGTTAAACCCAAAGAAGAAGTCGTCTCCGGTATTGTAGCTGTGTCCAAATTCAGGGGCTTCAAATATCTGCTCAATTTATTAAGACGTCACATATTTGCAGATGCATGCTGGTGCAATAAACTAAAGGATTTGTGGATGCACGATCTGATTAGTCGACTACCAAAATAATGGTTTGTGGCAGCCCTACATGACAGAAATAACAGAGCGTGCAGCTGTGATGACGGTTTTATTAACATCTCACCTGAGCTAGGTATTGTCATCAACTTCATCTGTGTCTGTTTCAGGTTGGTGCGCTTCGACCCTCTCGGTCACAACCTGCTCACGGCAATCGTGAATCCATCCAATCAGCAGGTACGAAGATGATCTGATGCTGTTTCTCAGCAAGATAGCTTCATGTTTCAGAAGTTACAGCCGTGGTTCAGCTGCAACCTCAGCAAGAGAGCAAGTAATGTGTATAAAATCAAAAACATCACCCTGTGTGGATGATGTCATCGACCTGAGGGCGTGCACAACGTTCAGAGCTAGCCCCGAGTCAGACCCGTCCCCTCGCTCCTGTGTTGGCCATTAAACCTCTGAGAGTAGCTGACGTGTCTCTGTGTTATGGTTGCACTGGTGCACCAGCACAAAAGTTAGGTGCACCCTAATTTTTCAACAGCATCACTTACATGTTTACTTTTTTTTTTTTTTTTAAATTAAATTGCCATCCATACAGACGGTAGACACCCACGTCGATCAGGCTGCTCACCTCTCTCTGTCCACCTGCACTTTCAAACACACACACACCTACAGGAACATCTGGACCACAGCCAATCAGAGAGGTCCTATCTCTGCCACACGGAGACTTTCAGAGTTGTGGAGACTTTTTTTTTTTTTTTCCATTTTCTTTCTTCTTCTTCTTTTTTATTAGATTAGATTAGATTGGGTATTATTCCTGACCCAGGATTTTTATTTATTTTTTTAGTCGCACCATTGAGAAATTAGGTCACATGCGATCAGATTGTTTGCACTCTAGAGCCCTGCTAGGTGCGTTTGCTGAGGATGACCTCACTGTAGCAGGTTTTGGAGACGAGTACGTTTGAAGAGGTTGTCCTGTCTCTGCTGTTTCCTGATTAACCTGCCTTCAGTGATCAGGTGTTTTTCTTCGTCTCCTTTTAGAGCGAGGAGGACTCGGAGGTTCCCATGGACAGCGTTGAGATGCCTCACTTCCGTCAGCGCTCCTTCCTGCCTTCCCAACCGGTTCGCCGGACACCCATCCTCCACAACTTCCTCCACATCCTGTCATCCCGCTCCCCTGGGGCTCAGGCCGGAGGCGAACCGGTGCGGCCTCTCGGGGAGAATGGAAGTAATATGGCCGAGTCTCCCAGCATCCCTTTGGCCCAGTACCCCAGCTCGGAGCGCGGTCCACCCCTGCCCGGCTGCACCCAGCACCTGGGCATGGTGTGCATGTGCAGTCGCTGCTCCGTCAGTCGAACAGCGCCCCAGCCAGACGGAGCCTCTGTCCCTCCGCCCGATCCGCGGGCGTCGTCAGACGCACTCCAGCCTCCCCCGGCCTCCACCTTCTCCTCAGCTCGTACTGAGCCCCGACAGCCCTCGGAGCGAGCCTCCGCCTTTACCTCCGTCTACTACAGCGCCGGCGCTTCTCTTAACCCTGCCCCTCCGAGCAGCCACGAGCCGCACTCCACGCCCAGACCGGGACCCGACTGGACTCGCAACCTGCTGAGTGTGAGGGAGGGGGGGATAAGTCCGGGCATGCTGCCTCCCAGAACCTCCGCCTCCTCCTCCATCAGCCTTCTGTCTGTGCTCCGTCAACAGGAGGGCTCCTCTCACTCCCCCGTCTACACCTCCGCCACCGAGGGGCGGGGTTTCCCCCATCAGGGAGAGTCCGGGAACCGGGACACCGCCAGCACGAGCAGCGGGCATCACCCGTTCTGGGATGGTTCCCGTGGTAACACGGCCTCCTTCCGTAACGTGCTGCAGTGCAACCTGAGCCGCTACTTCCTGGAGATCGGCCCCATCGACATGGAGCCGGCGCTGGGCGGCGCCATGGCTGATGGAGGCCAGGAGCAGAGCCAAGAGCTGCTCAACAACAACATGGAGCCAGACCGACCCGGGCCTTCCTCATCCTCCTCCTCCACTCCCACCATCATCCACTACCAACCTCCCCTCCCCCCGCCCCCCAGCTCCCACAGCCTTGAGAACAACGTCCCTCCCCCGGCCTCACGAGGACACCTGAATCGCTGCCGGGCCTGCCACAACCTGCTCACTTTCAACCACGACTCTCAGCGCTGGGAGCGCAAGACCTCCTCCGCCTCCACCTCCGCCTCCACCTCCATGCTGGAGCCCCCCTCCTCCTCCTCTGCCTCTTTCCCTTCTTCTTCTTCCTCTCACTGGCAGCCCGATGAGACCAGGAGGATGCTAGAAGTACAAACACAGGAGAGGAGGGCGCCTCCTGAGCCCAGCGAGCAGCTGCCTCCCCCAGCAGCAACAGTGGGAGGAGGAGCAGTGGCCTTCCCTATTGCCCCATCCTCCAGCCAGCCTGGGGAGCAGACGGTGGGCCTGGTGTACAACCAGGACACGGCGCAGTGGGAGAGGGTGTACCGGCAGGCTGCATCAGGCCGGCCAGCGGAGCCACCAGAGGCCTTAAGCCAAGAAATGCCCGTCGACCCCCCAGACGAGGACTCCCTCAGGAGGTACGTCACCTTTTCTTCACTGTTGTAGTTTTCTGAGGTCAGATTCTGGTCCTTCCATTGGACCGTAGCTGAGAGTTTTATTGAACAACTGAGACATAAACTCACCAGGAGTGTGTTTACTGAGCCGAGGTCAGCCCCCTGCTGGGCTTTAGGAGGAATGCAGGTTTAAGGCGGCGCTGTGATAGTGACTTTGAGGTCTGTTGTCTGCCTGATATCACACAGTCAGCTGAGCATAAAAGTAGTGATTGTAATCCGCTACCATCTGTGTCTCTAACAGGCGGCTGCTGGAATCGTCTCTTCTGTCACTGTCTCGCTACGACATGTCCGGCTCCAGAGACCACCCCATCTACCCTGATCCAGCCAGGTATGGAAGCACCGGCGTCTACCCCGAGTCTAGGTTCAAAGTGGGCTTTGTTTTAACTCTGCCAGACCAGCTTGGCATGAGTCACAGTTCAGAATTATCCTCCTCTGCCTCACACTGGACCACATTAGGGGTGTCTGCTCTCTGTGACATCACGCAGAGCTAAACACAGAAAAAACTGCTGCAGCCTGAGCTCTTGGCTCACACGTCAAGCTCATTAATTCCTAAAAATGTGCGTCGGTGGAATAAGACCTCTGAGCAGCACCATGTTAAAGCTGCAGCAGGGATTACATGTGAGCTGCTGCACACACTCGTGTCTCGTCTGGGGTAAAAGCCGAGGTCGCTGGGTTTGTCTGTGCCCGTCGAGGTCACAGTGTGAGATGTTTCTGCAGCCACTTACTGATACAGAGTCTTTGCCCTGTGCCTTGCAGGCTTTCTCCAGCAGCTTACTATGCTCAGAGGATGATCCAGTATCTGTCGAGACGCGACAGTATTCGCCAGCGCTCGCTCCGCTACCAGCAGAACCGGCTGCGGGCCATGTCATCCTCCTCGTCGGACAGCCCGGCCAGCAACCCGTCCGGCTCCATGGACAGCAGCGACGTGGACTTTGAGGATCTGGAGTAAGTTTCAGTCGCCTTATTCTGTTCACTGGGACGTTTTCAGGGGAGAAACGCTTTGTCACTCGTCCAGGTGAGTTCGTCTTTCTCAGCTGACTGCAGGTTTCATCCTCATTTGCACAATTAGCCCCACTGAGTAACAATGGGCTATGAGGTCAGTGTCATGGTCACTGATCAATGAGCATGAGTCCCAGTCACAGAGAGTTGGGGAACGGCTGCAATCACAGCATTATAAGCTGGTGATAGATGGACCCTTAGGCCCCCTCCTCCATTCAGAGATGGTCTTTCCCTTTACAGTAAATTGCCTCCTTGACTCAAACCAGTGTTCCTCCCTGTCCAGGTGTGTGAGGGTGAGTGCACTGGCCTGTAGGTGTGAAGAGACTGGAGTCCTTGGCTCCTGTGGATTATTGAGCGTGCATTAGTCGTGGTTAAAACTATCTAACGACACACGGCTATCGATCATCTAAGATTCGAAACGGATCCATGACAAAAAGCTGTTCTGGTGTGTGTTCAAGAAGTTACCTGAGACGTTTCAAACTGAAATCAGATGTGATCACTGTTTTACCTGCCGTCAGGAAGCCCTTCACCCCGGTGTTTCTGCCCCGTCCTGTTGCTTCTGTCCCGGCGTCGCCCGTGTTGGACGGCTCTCGTCTTTTCATGGCGTTGTAGATCTGTTCGCCTGCGGCGTGTCTTTCGGCTGACCTAAATTTTATTTACTCCAAACAAATCTGACAGACCCGAGCACACAGGAAACTGTGCCCAGATGATGTGATTACAGCTCTGAATGACATCATCACAGTAACGTGCTTGGTGTCGATGAGCCAAAGCGCTGGTTTGAGGCGTAGTTGTTGTTCAGACCTTCTCTTTGTCGTTTCTACAGTGATAACGGCGACAGAACGCGACACCGGACGCCTCGTAACGCCAGGATGTCTGCGCCCTCGCTGGGCCGCTTCGTCCCTCGGTGAGTCTGCTCCGAACCCGCCGCTGAACCGGGTAAATTTGCGCTCGCCACTTTGGTTCTCATCTCATTCCTGTTTGTCGCCCTGCAGCCGATTCCTCCTGCCCGAGTACCTGCCGTACGCCGGGATCTTCCACGAGAGAGGGCAGCCCGGACTCGCCACACACTCGTCTGTCAACAGGGTGCTCGCAGGTACGCGCACACCTTTATTTTAGAAAAAGAAAGCTCTTATCTGACTGCTGTCAGGAACAGATGTGTGAGAACGAGCCCGCATTTCCTGTCCTCCACAGGGGCGTCGATCGGGGACGGTCAGTCTGCGGTCGCCAGCAACATCGCCAACACCACGTACCGCCTGCAGTGGTGGGACTTCACCAAGTTTGACCTTCCTGAGATCAGTAACGGTAGGCAGTGTGAGGCCGCGGGTTTGACTCCGGCTGCTTTGGTTTTTGTCTTTCTGCTCGAACACTGACGACACTCGAAGGGTTTCACCAATTCCTGCTCCGACCGGTGTGGAGGGGTTAAAGGTCACTAACTCTGAGGTTTTTAGGCGTCTGACAGGTTTAAGAAACTTACAGGCCGAGACGGAGTCTGAGGATGTTGGTCCACTGAACGCATCACAGATCTCCCCCTCTCTCTGCCCCCCCCCCCAGCCTCGGTCAACGTTCTGGTGCCAAACTGTAAAATCTACAACGACGCCAGCTGTGACATCTCTGCAGACGGGCAGCTGCTGGCCGTTTTCATTCCCAGCAGCCAGCGAGGTTTTCCAGACGAGGGCATCCTGGCCATCTACTCGCTCGCCCCCCACAACCTGGGAGAGATGCTGTACACCAAGAGATTCGGTACGTCCTCACAAAGATGAATGCACTCTCTCACACCGTGCAGGTTTTTAGGATGGTGACCATGACGGCGGTGTTTTCTCCCTCAGGTCCAAACGCCATCTCCGTCAGCTTGTCTCCGATGGGCTGTTATGTGATGGTGGGCCTGGCCTCCCGCAGGATCCTGCTGCATCCCACCACTGACCACATGGTGGCGCAAGTCTTCCGCCTGCAGCAGCCACACGGAGGAGAGACTTCCATCAGGGTGAGAGGTGGAAATGGCCTCAGGTTTATTATCCAGGTTTGTTTTTAACGAGGAAAAACTGAGACGAAGCTCCGCCACATCAGCGGGCGGCGTGAACGCAGACCGTAAGGGTTTGTGTAAAATCCAAAATGCTTGGTGCATTCGTGTCCTGTCAGAATAATCAGGAAAAACCAGTTTGTCAGCGTGTCTTTCAGCGCTCCTCTGAAACAGGAACTTTGCCTCCACGCAGTCAAAAAGCATCTGTGAAACAAAATCTTCCTGATTCCTGTGTCCCCGTAAAGGCTGCTGGGGGGTGAACACGCAGGTTTGTCAATCTGACGGCTCGCCAAGGATTTAGACATTAGTACCACAGGCGAGTTTGAATCTCAGTGATCTAAAGGTCAGAGGTCACCTTTTCCAAAAATCCTGAGTAGCATGTAGCACCGCCCACTGGCAGGATTTATTTAGAATATTCTCTAAAGTTGAACGTGCACAAAGAATGGGACGCTTCCACGTTTGATCCAGGACGACGTCCCATCGTTTGGGAAAAGCTGGTTTTATGCAGCTTTGCTGACACTTGCAGGACATTTGCTTCAGCTGCAGTGCGTCTGTGTTTCAGATGGTGTTCAACGTGGTCTACCCCATGGCTCCGGACCAGAGGCGCCACGTCAGCATCAACTCTGCTCGCTGGCTGCCGGATCCGGGGATGGGTCTGGCTTACGGAACCAACAAGGGAGACCTGGTGATCTGCCGGCCTGTGTGAGTCTGCAGACGCTCACGTGACACCGTAGACTCTCTCCAAAGAACCTTGAACCACCAAAGAAACGGTGGTCGGGGATGGAGGCGTGCAGACTCAGGCGGCTGAATGTGCTGAGAGAGTAAATCTGAGCGTGACTGTGCACATGTTCAGCTGTCCCGCTCTGAGAGCGCCCTCCGTCCTCTGATCTGATTATCCTCAAGCCCTGCAGGAAGACCATTAACTGGAGAAGCCCATTTAGTGTGTTTAATGAAGTTGTGTGATTCCACGAAGCCCCGCCCCCCGTGAGGCTTCCTGAGTGGAAGTGAATGAACCAGCTTTGGTTTTGTGTGTTTAGGTTCTATCGAAGCGACGGCGAGAGCCCCAGCGAGTCGAGCAGCGAGCCGCTGTTCACCGTCAACAACAGCGGAACGAGCCGGACCCGAGGCGCCGACAGGCCGGGGTGAGAACAGAGTTCAGGCCCCACAAACGAACGCGCTGTGGTCGGTGTCGCAGCAGACGGGTGCTCGCGGTATTTAAAGCTGCCTGTTGTACATTTGTGTTTGAAAATGGGTGCAGCGAGTGAGCTGAACCAGGTAAGAACACCTCTGCATGGAGGCGGGGCTAAAACCGCTCCACCGAACGCTGCCCCCTGCTGCTGAGAGCTGGTTGTTACATGTTTGGATCTTTGGGTTTCTGATCGGCCTGCCTTTCATTTTCAGGCCCAACCGCTCCGGCTGGAGGCTGGACAGAGACATGGGACTGATGAACGCCATTGGTCTGCAGCCCCGACACCCCGCCCCTTCAGTGACATCACAAGGAACCCAGACGCCAATCATCCAGCTGCAAAACGCCGAGACTCAAACGGAGAGGGAGCTGTCGGAGCCGAGCGCCTCGCAGCCTGCTCAGAGTACTGACACACATGCTCAGACACAGCCACACACACACACACGCTCAGACACACACACTTTAAAGCCACAGTTAACACATCAGGTGTGTTTCTTCCAGGTGTCCCTCCTGAAGCTCCGTCCACCAGTGGGGCGGCTCAGGTGGAGGCGTCTCAGAGCAGCCGAGCTCAGGAAGAAGTCCCGGCTGAAGCGGAGACCGGCACCTCCACCACCGCTGCGGGTACTCCACCCACACAAGCCCGCTCAACATGACATCATAACCTCTGTTACTTCATCATCATCGTCTCATTTCTCCCTCCACATTAATCCACTTTTTACTGCTGCGTGTTTGTTCCTCTAAATTATGTTTTTATTACAAATATATTTTTAAATATTATTATTTTATGTTGACATAATTTATATTTTTCCTTCGGGTTTTTTTTTTTCCCACCGTGCGTGCATGCGTGCGTGTGTTGGATGAAATGTTGTGACTATTTGATTCTCGTTGTATTTAAAGATTTAATATTTATAATTTTGACCTGAGGGGAGACTCGATGATGATGATGATGATGTCAGTGATCTTCCTGGTTGTTTAAGCATGTTTACATTTCTGTCGCTCTCATTGGTTCAGGAGAGTCCTCGGAGTTCGGGTCTGGCGAGGACGCTCTGGCACGAATCCGCCGGCTGATCGCTGAAGGCGGCATGACGGCGGTGGTCCAACGGGAGCAGAGCACCACCATGGCCTCGATGGGCGGCTTTGGGAACAACATCATCGTCAGCCACCGCATCCACCGCGGCTCGCAGACGGGCGCCTCCAGGCCCGCCGCAGAGCCCGTCGCCACGGCCCCCTCCACCTCCAGCCCGCTCCTCGTTGCCTCGCAGCCCCAGTCCTACCTGCGTGCGGCGCCGCAGGCCACCAACACGTCTGAACAGCTCGCTCCCGTGTGGGGCCCTCCGCCGCCTGCGCTGTCTCTGGCCGTGGATGTGGACGATGTGTTCGACGGTGGGCGAGCGGATGATGACTCCTTGCCGGGTCCCTCCTCTTCCTCCCTGCTGTTGTCTTCCCCCTCCTCTTCCTCCTCCTCCTCTCACAGCCCCCTCCCTGGTGGTGGCGGCCCCAACAGTTACCCAGGTGACCCATACAGCAGGTAGTCCTCCTATTGGCTCACGGTAAAGGGCGCTCCTCAAAGCCTTATCTCACAAAAATGGGTGCTGCTTCGACCCCACATGGGGTCTCCCACCTGGAAACGAAGGGACACAATAAACCTCTCCCACCCCCCACCCCCCCATCCTTTCTGTTGAGTGGCGTTGGCGCTCGTGAACCAGACCGCAGCTGGACCGCCATCATTCCTCACAGGAATAGCTCCTACTTGAACGGAGGCACGGAGCTCCTCCCCCGATTCTCTTCCAGCACGACGGAGGTCGAGGTTTCTGACGAGCCGCGCCTGAGGCGGAGGGGCTGGGGGTGTGGCTTCTTTCACATTTACTCCAACGTGCTACGTTTGGTGCCATGTGACGTTACCTTAGATGTGAAATAGTGATTGAAGTGTTTGAACTCAGCACTACGTTTTTGTACCGTGTAACTGCTGCGTGTGCCTGAGGCGGGACTCTGCACGGCGGCGTGGTGGCGAGCGCTCACCGATGACTGAACGGACATGCTCACCTGAACAAACTGAAGCTCCTGCATGTCTCTGAATAATGCTGCAGCTCATCAAACACACGTTTGTGTTTAAGGCTGAGGACGAGGAGAATCACTTCCTGTAAGGGCAACGAGGGGGCGGAGATTCACCGTCACCTGCTCTGACCCCTCCCCACCCCTGCCACACCCACCCAGCTGCACTACAGTGTGTTTGGTGCTAACTGAGGCCCGTGTGTGTGTGTGTGTGTGTGTGTGTGTGTGCGCACTGAAACCACAGTAGTTTTGTTTTTTTTAGCTGAGCGTCTTTTGCGTTTCCTGTCTGCCTCATCACATCTAGATGTTTGCGTCTCAGAGCGTTCGTTCGTCTCATGTTCTCGGTGAAGGCGTTTGGACTGCGAGGTGGGGTCTGCACGTGCATTCAGCTGGTGGGGGAGGGTTTCTGGGCTCACGGGGGTTTGTGGTTGTCCCGGCGTGGCTTCGACGTCAGTCCGAGACGGTCTCCGCCCACGTGTCGCGCAGCACTGATCGACACTTTAAATGTAGAAACGACACCAAAACCTTCGAGGAAGCTGCAGCGTTCGTCCTCCGTGCGGGAACAACGCTGCAGTGTGAGCGCGCCGACCGCCAACTTCACGCCATGACTCAGAACCCAGAGATCGATCGTCTCTGTTCCATCAAAACCCGCTGACTGCTCAACATTCAGCAGCCTGTGTGGTCACTTCCTGCTGTTATTGACCAGGTGATGAGTGGATTTGTTTTTATTATAACTAACTTTTTTTTTTCTTTTTAAATTAAGGATGCAGAGCTGCTGACTCTACTCTCCCGTAAAACTGTCGTCTTCTGTTAAACGACCAAAATAAAGTCGAAGACATTTTTGTTTTTTGTTTTTTAATCAATGAGCCGAAGAGTCAAAATATGCTAATGTGTGCTCAGTAGAAACACAGTTGTGTGTGTGCGCGTGCGTGCGTGTGTGTGTGTGTCTCTTCCACTACAGGAACTTGGTGTTGCTCGGTTACAGCCAATCTAAACCCTCAGATTTCACTCATCACAGCCTGCTGTACAGTGACCTGGCAGCAGCCATGTGATTGGTCAGATGTCAGTAAAGTTGCTCCAACAGGACAAACACGGGCCACACTGCTAATAATGCAAACCCTAGTCCAGTTAAAACAGGTGAGTTGTAGAGCCCCACCTCACAGGTGTTAGAAGGGGAACTGATGTCCAGAGAGCAGAGCTGCTGTAGTCTGTGGGAGCAACTCGCTGCTGCCTCTGCTGGACGTCAGAGGAACGGCAGGTTGTGGCTTTAACTCAGAGGTTGCTCCTTGTGGAGCGCAGGAGCAGCTCCTGTTGGTATAGAGACTGTAGAGGACCAACAATCGAACCCTGAGCAACACCTCGAGCACGCTAAGATTCGGGTCGCTGAGCTCCTGTAGTAGAAGACGTGCCTCAATCCACCCCCCCACCCCCCACCTGTCCGCTTCCTTCAAATTCCTGCAGAAGAAAACTTGACTTTTTGTGACTTTTTGTTTCCACATGTGCTTAGAGGTTCATGTACTGATAGCATTTAAGGTGGGGGTGGGGGTGCTGACTGGAGCTCTGGGATTCATGACACTTTTTATTGAAGCTTTTATTCTGCAGGTGAGACTCTGAATGCTCCTGGCTTTTTACTTGATCAATGAACGTTTTAAAGTGTGTGTGTTATCAGGGTGGGGAGGGCGGGTGGATGTGAATACGGCGGCGGCGGCGTGAATAAGACGGTACCCGTGTGTCAGACTGTGGAGTTTGTACAGCGCTAACGCGACTCTTTGCTTTGACTTTTAGACGTGATGTAATTAAAGAGCTTTGAGAGTTCTTCTGTGCTCGGCCTCATTTCTTCACCGCAGGTCGGTCATCCACCCATGTTACACCACCCTAACTGCTCCATGAACAACAGAAAAGCTTTTCTCATGTTACAGAAATGAACATTTTTAGTTTCACAGCAAAACGAACATGAGGAGCGTCTGCATCGTTTATTGACTCCGTGATTTCAGCCATCATTGATCAGCTGATGTCAGCAGCACATTTCTCTGACCTGTCATCGTTTTTAAACATGGAGTCGTGCAGTAACCACGGCAACTCTCCAGATCAGTCTCAAACTGCACAGCCGCAGCCTGAGGAGGACCAGCAGGCCCACCTGCAGGAGATGACCATATAAGCTGATGTGTGGCAGGTGACATCAGCTGTTTATTTGTACATTTTCTATGATCAGTTTTACACTTTTATCATTGTAGTTCTTTATCTTTGAGCTCACCGAGCTGGGCCTTCACACACAGCTGTGTGTTTTCTAGTTCCTGCACACTTCATGCCACCTTGCTGCTGGAACACCTGGATTTCTAACAAAGCATATTTGTTCTATATTTCTATTAGTGTTTAAAGGCTGCAGGGTGTGTGGGGAAGCTGCAACCACAATGCCTTTTATGGCATTAATAAAGCTGATGTGGACACAGCAGCTGAGCTCCTCATTACTGTTTAAATGACATCGATGTGAGGCGGAGGAGGAAAACGCAGGTTTTATCCACTTTAATGAGCCCTGCATAAATATTTGGAGGCCGCCTGAGAGGCGGGCTGCTGCTCGGAGGGTCAAAGAACTCCGATGGCAGAAATGTGACTGTACTGCAGCACATTTGTGACAGAGCTGAGGTTAATCTGATAACGTGGAGGAAAAGAGATGATATTAGGACGTAAATAAGCACTCTGAGCGTGCTGAGGTTTCCGTTTGCCTCTCTCTGCCTGCTGCACTGTCTTCACTAACGGGAATGCTGGAGGAAGATGAAGTTAAAACCCGTGTGGTGGTAACTGAAGCTGGGCTCATCTTCTCTAATGTGTCATTACGTCCCACATAAAGGAGTGTGGTGACGTCAGGCTTGGTGTAAACTGCTGCGGACGGGCTGATGGACGGGCGGACAGCGGCGAGCTGAGCAGCTCCGACAGCACCGGTAAGCTGGACCGAACCTCTGAACGCGCTGTCAGGAAATCTGCTTTTATTTTGAAGGCGTACATGTGTTTTTCAGTGCTGGAGGAAACTTTAAGGTTATTCTCTGAAGTAAAAGTACTGAAGCAACGCTGGAAAGTACTTTTATTTATCCATGAGAGTGTGATCTGGATCAGAGCTGCAGCTCATTGTTACTTTATCGCATTTTTCTGTCTTTTCCACATGAACGGCTCGTTTGGAAAATTTACACCTTCATTGTTTTCTTGTAAAGCAAAAGAGAAAAAATGCAAACTGAGGTTGAGAAAGATCACAGTAGTTTCAATATTCTTCACTACATGTTTTATCATAAACTTCCAACATGTGAGGTTTAAAGATGCTTCATATAAATGTGTCTTTAAACTGTCATCTTCATCATTTCTCTGTGAGGAAGAGGAAATCATTCTCAGGAAGACAGATTCAGGCCAACGGTACCAAGATCTGTGATTTCATTATGTTAGTCATTTACATCCAACATTGATTATTATGTGATGTCCATTTCTTGATCTCCTGACATGGCAGTAAAATCTTTATTTGAACCCTTTCATCTATGAAACCTGTATCAGGATTTTTATTCATCTTTCGGCACGAAAAAATATTATTTTTGTACTTTCAGAGAATTGTTTTACATGTCCACCTAAGTGGACAACACAGGTTTTGAGGAATAAACACACACTGTGTAAAAACTATAAAATAACACAAATATTTGTTGTTTAAAATAAATTCCACATTAAACTAATGTGGAAACACAGCTTCTGTTGGAGGAGTCGGGAGTTGACGCTTGCGACTCCTCAGCCTCTCTCCTCTCTCCTCTCTCTACACATCAGTAATTTCTTTCAATAGAACAAGAAAAAAAAATTTGTCCATGACAGTAAACAAGGAGTGTCTCACTGATGTACAAACTGACACAGATACAAGAAACCAGCTTTTGAATAGCCGTCCACTGGAGTGTCCACTGTGAGTGAAAGGGTTAATGTCACTGAAAACACAGGTTGATGTTCAGTCATGACAGAGTTATAACTGATATAAGGAAGCCTGTTTTCTCTGTTTAACACACACACACACACACACACACACACACGCACACACACACACACACACACACACACACACGTGTGTGTATATATTTTTGGGATCACTGTGTTGCTTGTTTCAGTTCAATAATCTCAACGTTTTGTTGTGTGTGACTTTAGGAAACATGGAACCGACCCCGACTTTGCTCCGCCTCTCCATCAACACCTCCACTGTGCCTCCACTCCCACCATCATATCTGTACAGCACCGCTCAGATGGCCCTCATTGCCATGGTTACCATCTCCCTCAGCATCCTTACCATTCTCGGCAACACCTTGGTGATCCTGTCCATCAAAGTGAACCGTCACCTGCAGACGGTCAACAACTACTTCCTGCTGAGCCTGGCGGTGGCTGACCTGATTATCGGCCTGTTCTCCATGAACGTGTACACGCTGTATAAGCTGCAGGGCCGCTGGCTGCTGGGCCCCGTGCTGTGTGACGCGTGGCTCGTCCTTGATTATGTGGTGAGCAGCGCCTCGGTCATGAACCTGCTGCTCATCAGTTTGGATCGGTACTTCTGCCTGACGCGACCGCTCAGCTACCCAGTGCGGCGGACAGGCAGGATGGCGTGCCTGATGATTGCTGCTGCATGGCTGCTTTCTTTCATACTTTGGGCCCCCGCCATCCTGTGCTGGCAGACAGATAAGGGCGGGCGCGTCATCCCTGACGATCAGTGCTACATCCGTCTACTTGTTAGCCCTGCTGTCACTATGGGGACGACTCTTCCTTCCTTTTACCTGCCAGCAATTGTCGTGATCGGCCTCTACAGCCGCCTGTCAATCGCCAGCTATGGCCGAATGAGTGCGCTCAGGCCAAACCAGGGTCATCTCAGGGCTTCCAGTCCCTCCATAAAAGACTTCCTGCTGAGGCGGCGAAGCGTGGAGACCAGTGACCCCTGCTCAGACCTGACCATGAACCAGCTCGAGTCCTGCACGCCAAAGACCAGAAGGAAGAAGAAAACATGCAGAAGTCCAGATGATACATTGGAGGCAGAGAGTCGCTGGAGACACTCGGTAAAGATGTCTGTCATCTGTTTATCGTCTTTAATGTCAGGGGGCGCTGTCACTTGGTGTTGCTATCTCTGCTGTAGAATATCACTTCCTGTTCCTGTTCTGACACACAGTGGTGCTTTGTGTCGCTTAAGTGTGGATTTATTTAAGAACTTATAGAAAACCTCTTGGCCTGGGGAGGAACAGTGACCTCACGTCACGTGGACGACGCACACAGGTGAGTCTGCTGCTATGTCCAAATTCAGGGGTAGGCCTTCAAAGGACCCGCCCTACGTGGACCGGGTAAGTCGGGGCCTTCGAAGGCCGGGTAGACCGGAAGTGAGTGGCTGTGAAATTGGACAGCGAAAACCTGTATCATCATCAGCGGCATGCTTTGTACCTTAGGCTCATCAGAGACAATCATATCCAGGTAAAATAATATTCTTTAATCAGGCCAATCTTATGAGAAGAGTTCTCCTGTATGACCTGCAATGAATCCTGGGATATGGTGGGCCATGAAGGATACACCCATCCTTCAAATCTGGTGAAAAGGACGCATTTGTTGCCACATTTGGAGGACTCTTCAAATTTGGACAAATGTTTTCGTCACTTCGCTGTGACAAAATTGTCTACAAATGCGGCCTTCGATGCACACTACACCTGAATTTGGACACAGCGTGCAGGTGAGCGCTGTCTGGTACTGACTTATGCACTGAGGAGTACCCCAGAGTGCCCCCTGCTGGACTGCAGGTGGTGGGCCACCACCTGCAGGAGATGACCATATAAGCAGATGTGTGGCGAGGTGACATCAGGTCGTTCTTACATTTAAAAAAAAACTGAAGGACGCTGTTTATTTGTACATTTTCTATGATCATTTTTAGACATTTATCATTGTTCTAGTTATGTCTTTATTCTTTGAGCTCACCGAGCTGGGCCTTCACACACAGCTGTGTGTTTTCTGGTTCCTGCACACTTCCTGTCAACTTGCTGCTGGAACACCTGGATTTCTAACAAGAAAGCATATTTGTTCTATATTTTTATTGGTGTTTAAAGGCTGCAGGGTGTGTGGGGAAGCTGCAACCAAAATGCCTTTTTTGGCATTTATAAAGCTGATGTGGACACAGCAGCTGAGCGACGCTGAGCCCTGCTAGCTGTCTCCCAGCACACTGGTGTAAATGGCGATTCTGTTCTGAGACATTAACTAGAGACACCAGCAACCATAGTCAATTGTCTTCCAGGGGCCAGAGCAGGCGACATTAAGGGAAATTTAAAACCTGCTGGCTAAGAGTAAACGTAAAATTGTAATTCACGTCGGCAGTAATGACACCCGGTTACGTCAATCGGAGGTCACTAAAATCAATATTGAATCGGTGTGTAACTTTGCCAAAACAATGTGGGACTCTGTAGTTTTCTCTGGTCCCCTCCCCAATCAGACCAGGAGTGACATGTTTAGCCACTTGTTCTCCTTAAACTGCTGTCTGTCTGAGTGGTGTCCAAAAAACGATGTGGGCTTCATAGATAATTGGGCAACTTTCTGGAGGAAACCTGATCTTATTAGGAGAGACGACATCCATCACACTTTGGAAGGAGCATCTCTCCATCCATCCATCTTCTACCGCTTATCCGGGGCCGGGTCGCGGGGGCAGCAGCCCAAGCAGAGAAGCCCAGACCTCCCTCTCCCCAGCCACCTCCTCCAGCTCATGGCCAGCCGAGAGATATAATCTCTCCAGCGTGTCCTGGGTCTGCCCCGGGGCCTCCTCCCGGTGGGACGTGCCCGGAACACCTCACCCAGGAGGCGCCCAGGAG
>VURO01028929.1:0-12850 GCA_015108175.1 Pelvicachromis taeniatus | reverse complement strand
GAGGAGGGAGGGAGGGAGAGAGGACTTTCTTAACTGTATGTACGTACGTACGGACGTGAGCCAAGCAGGTGTCATCATAAAGGGATAAGCCTTGAAACGGCTCTGGGTAGAAGTTTCCGGGTAAGGCGAAGCGGAAACTAGCGGTTGTTATATTCTGGTCTCATTCACGACAGACTCCAGAATATCTATTTCCTACCCAACAGGGTAGTAAAGGTTTATTAATAAATCAGGTGACTCAGGTTAACTCTCTGCCATGTACATCAACAGCATACAGCCTAACGTTCTGGCCCAACACCAACTTACTTGTGTCACACTCTAAAACATCCGTGCAGCAACACAATCCACTGTGGAACAAATCATCTTATAAACAATAATTCACATTATTACAGAGGTGACCTATCGGAGCTCGGCTCGTAAAATAGGCAGGCCTCGTACACTGGGGAGAAATTTTGCTCTGATCGCGGCTCGTAAATCGAAATACTCGTATACAGAGCTGCTTGTAACCTGGAGTTCCACTGTACTTTGTTTTAATATTACTCTTATTACTCTTATTAATATGTAGCTCACTAGAGCCGGCGAAAACAGCGGACTCCTGGTACATGTTCAAAACCCCCGCTGTCCGCAATTGAGCTGATCGCTGTCAGCTGATCAATCCGCGATCAATCAGCGGTAAGGGCGGGGAGGTGCGGTAAAGGCAAGAACAGCTGGTGACGCAAATCTGAAGGCTAGACCGTCCCATTTCTCAAGCCTTGCACTTCCGGACTTCTTGGCCTTCGGAGGACCAGGCCGATGTACGCCGCAAAGGCCGGGTCCTCCGAAGGCTGCGGCCGAGGTTTTCGGACACAGCTAGAGTGTCCTGGCCAGCCCCTATTAAAAGGGAGTGGCAGTAATCCAAGCGTGAGGTTATAAAAGAATGGATGACAGTTTCCAAGTCATGCCTGGAAAGAAAAGGCTGAACTTTCGACAGATATCTGAGGTGATAGAATTGCAGAAGTGCTGAGTCAATTTTTACCCCAAGATTAGTAACTAATTAGTAGCTTCCAGAGAGACGTGTAGCCTGTCATTTTCCCACGGCCTTTCACATCTCCTAGTCTCTTCTGATGGCTCGAGTAAAATCAGTTAACCAATGATTGGACTTTGGTTTACACTGTCTAAGTGTTAGAGGAGCAACAACATCAAGAACAGATTTACAGAGTCCAGATGAGAGAGTAACCCATCTGAGGTGGACTCAGAGGGATGGGTCCCAAGTTGACCAAACAGTGTATAAAAATGCTTGGCAGTATCTGAGCTAAAGGCACGACAGCATTGGACAGGTGCAACCCGTTTAACAACAGGACTAAGAGGAACAATGTTAAAGCCAAATGGGCATGTGGTCAGAGAATACAGCATCCTCGACATGTAAGTTACAGACAGATTAACCATATGATAATGCCAAGTCCAATGTGTGCCAATCTTTTTAAGTGGCACCCTTAACAGACAGAACAAGATTAAAAGAGTTTATGAAGTCCTTCGCCAGGGGTTTCCCTGGGCAACAGACGTGAATATTAAAATCACTGAGCAGCAGGATCTTGTCATACTGTGATGCACAGTCAGTGAGAAAATTCGAAAACTCTGATAAAAAAAAATCCTTAGTATATCTAGGAGGCCGGTAAACTATTGCATACTGCAGCGAAGGCGAGTGGCCCAGTTGACACAAACAAAGTTCAAAGCTGGTGTAGCGTGTCGGTGAGTGTGCTTTAAAAACAACAGCTAACCCCCTGCCGCGACCAGAAGCTCTCGGAGTGATAAGCACAGCCAGCCGGCAGTAGTTCAGAAAAAGCGCTTAACTCACAAGGAGAAGTCCTAGTTTCAGTCAGACAGAGGAAATCCAATGCATGGGAAGAAAAGAAGTCCTTCAGAATGAAGGTCTTATTTGCAACCGATCTGGCATTTATTAAACCCAACCCGAGGGGAGCTGGGTTGAAGACTTCCGCAGCAGCGACCACCTGATCCACCAGTCAAAGGTTTGATTGAGCCACTCCAGGAAAGGATTTAAGAGGGCTCCTCTCGATGGAGCCGACAACAGTAACCAACCAGGAGTCCACAGGGTCCAGGGCACGCGATGGCACCAGGTGTCATGGAAAAGATTGACGAATGGACGGTAAGAAATCCAGATTCTCAGCTTAGCGAGGCGAGCTCCATGTGTACCCTGCCTCCTGCATCGCTTTCACGTAGATGGTGTTGGTGGTATGGGATGCCAGCGGGATGGTATTTCTTCCAGACAGAGAACCCTGGCTACCTTTACCCAAGCAAAACTGAAACTTTGGTAGATGAACCGATTTTCAATAATGTCTGGGGATCATAAGACAGTGACATGTTGCACAACATTGGCTAAAAACAATAAAATGAGACAAATAAGAGAGAACGGTAGATGGTGTGCCATCTTTGGCATCTGTGTGCCTTATTGGGCAGTTACTCATTGGTTACTCAGGAACTGTTTAGCTTGAAAATATGTCATTTTTTTGTGTTTATCTAAAGTTTTTCTGCAGTCACAAAGTCTAAAAGTTTCTGGGTGTAGTCCATTGCACCTGTATGCACACTTGGCAATGAGGTGACAATGTACTGAGGATTCACAGAGTACAATTTTCCATAATTTCACCAAGGTCAGAAGTTAAATGAGATTTTCATGACGTATTAGGTTGCTCTTTGTGGGAGGATTAGTTCCCCTTCCCTGTCTTCAGTCTTTTTAAGAGCTTCTTCAAATAATTAGTTATTTGAGCATCTCTGACGTGAAGAGTTTTGCTCTGAGACTGTAATGACAAAAACTGGCAAGAACTCCAGCCATTAGCAAACATTCACAAGTCATATGCATGCTTCAGAGATGCAAGCTGCTCCGACAGAAATAGACCCAGTGAGTAAAGATGGGAGAAAAGAGAAAAGAGCTATGAGTGAAAAAGCATGGCTCCCAAGTCCACTTTGGACATTGGCACACTGGCCAGAAAGGCAGTGGATTTGCTTCCCCAGGAGACAAATATGGCTGAGACCAGGCCAGAATCCTCAGAAATGCAGTCCATTCTGGAAACTTGTCCTTTCCACGAGGATGGAAGATGGGCATGTATGAAAGCTACTCATATAATGGAGTTTTTGCAATTACCCTACAGAATTTCACTAAACCTTTTACCACAAGATGGCGGTGTTTTACCCATGGGTGCACGTTCTCCCGAGGCGTGGCAATTTTGACTTCTTCGCAGCTTCTCTCACTTTGTTCAGGAGCTTTGCCTTTTGCCATCCCACCATTGTAAATAGTTATTAATGGCTCACCTGGTTAGATAAAGATTACAGTGACATCTCCCTGCACTACACTGTCGTAAAAAATGTGTAACGCATGAAAATACAGCCATAAATACATATCATATCTTAGAACAAAAAAAAGGGTATGTGATATCCTTACAGCACAACATGTCGTACTGAACATATACAATAAGTAATTTTCCCCCAACAAGAAACTGACAAAAGACTTTAGAAAACTTTGACATCATATAAAAAACTAAAACAGATATTTTTCCTGGCCTAGGCTATGCGGTCACTGAAAACATAGATGTTACATCATTATGCAAATAAGAAGGTCATGAAGTATTGATCTTTTGCTTCATTAAAATGACTTTAGAAATCATACTAATACAATAATAAAAAGAGTGATAACAAGGACTGAGAAAAGGGAATGAGAGGAAAAAGGAAAACGTGCTATGTAGGACTGTGGTGTGAGGTTTCTGGGCCTCATGGTGGGAGAATCGAAGGTAACACTCGCAAAACACACATGCACGCACAAATACTCAACCACACCCGCCCACCTAACAAATTTATTTATGTACAGCTCCGCTAAGGCCTCCCACCCCCTCCAAACACACTGACTTTTTTCCTCCCTCCTTCCTTCTCTTCCTCTTTTTCTCCCTCCTTCTCTTGCAGGTCATGGGAGATAGCAAAGAGATAAATATTGCTGGCAATAAAAGGCCTGCATCATGAATAATAAAACAGCCGTAATCTCGACCAATGATTTATACATCTACAGGCTCTGATGGCCACACACACACACACACACACACACACACACAGACACACACAGGCAGGGAGTCACACATTGAACACTGTTAAATTGAGATGAATGGTGATGCAGAATGTGGGACTGGCATTGGACACACACCCAAACAGTCACTTGCCTACACACACACACACACACACACACACACAGACAGACAGCGACACCCACCCACACGTGCTAAAGAAGAACACGACAGATCCACACTGAAAATATGGAGATGTGGAAAAACACGCTCACACTCCTTCACTGGTGGGCAAGAAAACAGAGGAAAGAAAAAGAGGACATTTTTCTTTTAAGAGTAAGAAGAAGTAAAGCTGATGGAGACCACAAAAAGGCATAAATAACATTGTTCTCTTGTTGATCTGTGTACCATGGTGGGTGAGAGGTTTACCAAAACACACCAGTGAATGAGTAAACGAGGCAATTTGACCTGTGAACTGATCTGAAGCCAAAAAAAATGTCTGACTGAGACATTTCCTTTGACATTAAAATAAATCCAGGTGAAGACTCAGTGACTGATACTGGGACTTTGTAGTCATGATTCCAACTGAAATGTTCTGCACTTTATTTCAGTTTTAAAAAGCTGTAAAAAATAATGGTGGAATTTGACGTCATTGCCAAGACAAAGAGGGAGACCACACAGCTTTTAAACGAACCCTAACCCTACTAAGAGCTTATTTAAGTCTAAAACAACATAATGGAGAAGTATATAGATTGTGTTTAAGGGTTACATGAAATACATGATAAGGAAAGACAATGAGGAAGACCAAACAAAAACTCTAGATTGTGCTTATAAGAGAGGGCAAAAAAGATGTAAAGCCAATCTATTAAAAGACAGCTAAACCTTATTTATAAACAGCTTTACCTGCTACTGGACAAACAGCAGGTGGCGCTTTAACGCTGACATAGACTAGGGTTATTTTTGCTATTCACTCAGGCTAACTACCTACTAAATGCTTTGTTAAAAGTGTGCAGTGTTTGGTGACAGGCAGGAAGAAGCATAGAGTTTATTTGCTCTTTACTTATTTGTTTTGAATCCTCTACTTATTTGCCCAGATCTTATTTAACCTTTTTAAAGTATTCGGATCGCAAGGGCTACTGGATTAAATCTTTATAAATACATCTGTGCACAACAAACCTAAAATTAAATGGACATTTATCAAGAACAAAACCTCAATGCCCAGATGAACCCTTTTCTTCAGACGAGCTGAAACTTGACTAGTTATTATCATTGTTTTTCATCAATTTCATTTCATAACCTATTGTTTTTTGTGTTAGCTCATGATGATATTTAATCTTGGCTTTATTTATAATATCTAAAGTATTGCTGCACTCAGCAGGTAGAGTACAAACTGTGCTGTATAAATATGTATATCTGAGTCAAATTAAGAAATGCAAGCACTCTAAAAAAGCAGATTATTAATAAGTTAAAGAAAATTTAAGAGGATTGAAAATCACAAAAAATAAAAAGAAATAAACATTTATTTTAGCCAAGTTGAGCCAAGCAGACTGTGTTCTGAGTGTTTACGTTGTGTGGTAGGCCAGTTTTATCATTTTCATGTTGTACTTACTGGTTATTGAAATATAAGGTAAAAATAGGAAATATTGCTCAGGCACGTTAAAACTGGCCTAATTTAAAACTCTGCAAACATGTTGCTGCATCAACATTAGCAGTCTCAACAAACCCACACATTTAGTATAGTAATATTTTTAAAACTTACTTATTAAATTAATCTATTTTTAACTATAAGTTGAAGATAACCTGCACACACCCAGGACAGCGGGGGTTTAAGCGGCTGAGGTCCCGGACAAACAGACTCAAGGACATCTCTATCCTGTCTTCCTTCTTTCACCCCAACCGGTCGCAGCAGATGGCCCCGCCGCTCCCTGAGCCTGGTTCTGCCGGAGGTTTCTTCCTGTTAAAAGGGAGTTTTTCCTTCCCACTGTTGCCAAAGTGCTTGCTCATAGGGGGTCATATGATTGTTGGGTTTTTCACTGTATGTATTATTGTAGGGTCTACCTTACAATGTAAAGCGCCTTGAGGCGACTGTTGTTGTGATTTGGCGCTATATAAATAAAATTGAATTGAATTGAAGGACAGCTTTTACAACAGGGCAATAATCAGTGCTAACAGCTGACCTGACTGAGTGGCTACCTCCCTGGACTTTTTGTGGGCTAACAACAATAAACAATAATAATATTTATAACAAGGTGCAATAATAATAATAATGTGCAAAATTAACAATGTGCAATAAACAAACATTTCTTCTTCTTTTTATTACCTAAGTTAAGTTATTGTGTTGTGTGGTATGTAGTGCCGATGTGGGACAGTTTTTCAATTTCATTGTACTATTATACTATGCATGACTACCGTATATCTTCTAGTTGTAGTAATATTGACGCCTGTTTCTAATAAACGCCAGGTTTGAAAACGTGTCACGACAAATAGACGCCGGTGTCCAACAACTGCCAGGCCGGCCAAATAATTTTTTGAATAAACGCCGTGGCCACTATTGGAAGATATACGGTATGCAATGACAATAAAGAGTTATCTTATCTTAAGAAAAAATTGCTTATTTATTTTGTTAAAAACCGAACTATTACTTTAATGGAGTGATAGTATAATTTTTGCTCTGCTGTAAGAGTTCCAGAAATTCATACACATCTAATTTCATTTGAACAGCTTTGGGTAAACACTTGGATAATATCAATGACATTTAATTAGGGTTTATATTAGAACATGAAAACTCTAGTTGTTTATCTAATGTGTATTATTAGACAATGTTGAATTCAAAATGATTGCTTGCATAGTCAAACTGAATGCTGCCACACTCATGTAAAAAAGGTTTTCACAAGACTCTGTGCAGACCCATGAAGAACACCTTTTCATCTTTTTATCTTTTAGTTGTTTAGTCTACACTGAGGGCCATGGGAGAATTGCAATTTCACATTTTTGTGTATGATCTGTACAAACCTCCATGAACTTAAAACAATATTGTAAAGTGAACTATAATGTTTCCACAATGACATTAGAGACTGATAAAAAATCTCACAGCAGTTATTGCTGCTAAAGGAGGATCTGCATGCTATTTTTATACAAGACGGCAGAGAGTCAAGTGAAAACTCACAACTGTATTAACTTCATCTGGTGTGCTGTGTGTGAATTTGTGGATCTTGCTGGTAATCTATTAGAGCAATAGTTCGGCAGAGAGCTGTTTGTCTTCAACAAAGGTGTTCCTGACTCTTTTGCACTACTAAGCCTGCTCATCTACAAAAGATGCTGAATGGTGTAATTATTATGACTCAGTATTGAACAGTGTAATTATTGCGAATCATAGTATCCTCTTTTATATAGTCTATTCAACATTACACCGCCTTATGTGTTTACTTGTTCAAGGGAGAAAAAAAAAAAACATCAGTGGGAGTATAAACAGAACTTATTTCTTTCACACCCTGATGCTAAACAAGTCCACCTCCAGTTCTTAAATGTCATTACAGGACTAATATTAATCTTTCTATTGTAGTGAGGTAAAAAACACCTACACACAAATCAATATTTTCGAAGACCGAGTCCGTCAAAACAACATTCATTCTACACATAACAGAAACATCTGACAGCAATGCGGCGCTAGTTTCCGCTGAGGACATGAGTAAATAGTACTTTACTATTCATTCAAAATCTTTTCAGGGTGACAGGAGATACAATAAAGTTCTTAAGAATATGTTATATAAATAAATATAGAAGTACAATATATGTATGACATGACAAACCACCACAAAGATGAACAAGTAGCTCTTTGGTGAGACCTGACAGGCAATAAATGATGACTGTCAAATACAAAGTACTTACAAAGGCACATGAAAGAGTTACGCCAGTTCACGAGTAATGACACAGTAAAGTATCTGAATCTTTGAACCTTTGTGAGTTCAGCGTGTTTTAATTGCCACAGCTAAATTTGAACTGACCACGGGAACTACTAGAACAGAACTGAAGAGTATGCTTGTTACAGGAGGAGCTTCAACACCGTCAGGATGTTTCAGACATGTGTGAGCGTTACATAATATGGCTATAAGGTATTAGAGCACACAGATATTCTAATGTATGTCTAATGTACTTATATAACAGATAATACATGACTAACACGATAACAGTACCCACCTCAGCCACCAAGGGAAGGTCTATGCCAGGATATTGAAGATGACAGTCTGCCTGTTAGGCTAACCTCAGATTCAGGAATAATATTATGGTTTTCGTCCTGGTCCCAAATAGGGCTGGGACAATGCCAGCCCTATTTGGGGCGACGTAATCGATTACGTGTCGACGCGTAAAATACGTCGACGTAAAAAATTTGCGTCGATGCGTCGTCACTTTCAAAATAACACATGGCGGAAGCGAGTAGGGGTAACATGTGGACTTAAACCACGCCCCCCCGAACACGCAGTTCTACAGTATGGGGATATGTTAACCGAAAAGGAAGTGATTCAGTCTTTGCCGGCTTTGTAAGGTCGAAATGGCCGATCATAAAACGACCGTAAGTTTTCAACTTTTTTGCTAACGCTGGTTTTTACCCTTTAATTCATCCAGACACCCCCCACGTAGACATACACTCAGAGATAAACACCCAACCTCCGTAAATGCAAAACTAATTTAAGCTGCTTAGCAGTAACATATATCATTAGAGTAATCGATGCATCGAAAAATTAATCACTAGATTCATCGATTCGAAAATAGTTGTTTTGTCCAGCCCTAGTCCCAAAACACCTGATCGTTATCGTCTTGAGGATTCAGGAGGGTTCATGGGACAAAAACCATTCTTTGTGTGTTTTTGGAGTAGAAGAACTAATTTAACTGTATATTTTGGCCTGTCCTGTTGCAGGTGCTTGGGGAGTGTGGGATATCGAGTTAGTTATTATGAGCTGCCATAGGTTGCCCTTTATCACAAGCTCTCTTCATAACTGTTATGGACAGAATTTCTAGACACAGCCAAGGGACAGAGGATGGTGGATTCAGTGCTCCTAACATCATGTCTCTGCTTTTTGTGAATGTTTTGAAGCTACAACGTGAGTTTGAATGAACAATGATGTGGGGGCAGTCTGCAGCAAAATGTGTAGAGGCAGGAGAACCACGAGGACATGGACAGAGCAAAAAAGTGGAAAATGAAAATACTTCAGTTTTTCAAGTATCTTGGGTTCTAGTGGGGCCTCTGCAGTGTGTTGTGGTAAGAAAGAGGTGAGTGTCGAACCTGCTGAATTTACTGCTTCGTCAACATTTTTGCTCTCATTCTCGGATTGTGAATAAAAGAATAAAACCGTGGATGTAATGTGAGGAAATCCGCTTCCTAATTAAGCCTCAATTATGTGTTTTGTGGGTCCTCCATTGTTTGAGTGACATCAATTATGTCATCAGACGGGGAAGGTCAGTGTGCACGTCTGCATGCCGGTCTGTTTTCTTGGGAACTCGCGGACTTGTCTTCGGAGAAACAGTGTACCGACTCTACATGGGCCTCTGGGGGCGGGCTTCAAAGAAGAATGACTGCTCAGTCGTCAGGTCTCCAACTGTCTGTGTCCATCGGAGTATAATCAGGGCATTAGGTATCTGGGCTCACTGTCACAGATAGGGAGAGGAGCTCGGCCATTCAAGAGGAGACCAGATGAGAGCAGATGCTCCTACACATCTAAAATAACCAACTAAGGTAAATTGCGCATTTGACAAGGATTCCTTCTGGTTGCCTCTCAGGTGAGGTGTTTCACCTAGAAGGCATGCTCAGTAAAGACATTATTACTATTGGCTAGCTAAGGAAATCCTTAGTACCCCCCAGAACAGCTGGAGGAGGTGGCTCGGGAGAGGATGCCTGACTATTTCTTTGTAGACTGATCCTCCCCTGAGTGCTAGAAAATGGAAGGATTTGACATTAATATGGGATGGCATTTCATACATACATAATGTTTATGTATTATTACACTATATCTAATGATATATTGATGTAAATATATTTAAAGATAAAATTTTCATGGAGTGCAATATGGTGGCTGGCTTTAAGCAAGCGGCCTACCCACGGGGCGGTCAGTGGTTTAAACTCTGGCTCTTCCAGTCCCCACGTTGACGTGACCTTGGGTAAGATACTGAACCCCAAACTGCCTCACACACCCAAGTGTGTGACTATTGACACACTACACTGATATAAATATGCGTATTAATGTATAATTTTAAATGTGATTATGTAAAGTTAAAGATTAATATTTGGAGTCAGAGTAAAGTGTTCCTGCATTTGTGTAATGATAAGCTATACAAGGCTGATTTTGCTTAATGGGACAGTATTGCTGTTCAAATAATGTCGTGTTAATAATGAATGATTTTCTATTTTTATGTGATTTTGAACCAACATAAAGAGACCGAACAGCTACTCTACTTCTGATTGTAGTAACATTGCCAATTAATTTTTGAAACACACTACTAAAGACAGAGATTTAAATAAAAATAAAAAGCTTTCGCTGCAGTTTTATCAAGACTGTTGAACGTATCCAGCAGGTTTTCATGACGTTTTTGCTTTAATGTGGCAGTTTTGTTTTTGGATACAAAAATAGACCAATAATGCACATTTGCTTTTATTTCTATTTAGTATAAAATCACACAAATTGTATCGTGCGTTGGGCTCAGAAGATCATTTCTTAAGCTCTGTAGGAAATGACAGCTTCCTTTCATTCTCACCCACTCGTGGCCCTTATTCCGCTAGCTTTGCTTTCCCTCTGTCTCCTCCTCCTCATTCTCTTCACTTATCCTTCTCCTCCTCACGAGCTGAAACGAGACGAGAGGGATGAGAGGAGAAAAGAGGTATTACGGTAAAAGACAGGAGAGAGAGCAAAATACAGAGTGAGAATGACGACGATGACAGAAAATACAGAGAGATTAATCATGCTATTGGACACCTGAGAGAAATGGATTCACAAATCAACTATCATCGCATGTAACATGTACCTGCAAGTTATGTCTTTAAATTTGCCTGACATGTCAAGTGGATTTAGCACAGTGGAGATAAATGCGCCTTCTTTTCTTAATCTTTAGTTTGTACAATGAAGGACATTTCCTCTCTTTTCAGTCCAAATGCTTTACAGAACCTCTTTTTCTTCTCTCTCGCCTCGTTTGTAGCCCAACTTTCCTTGTTTTTTTTTTGTCCTCCGCTTCTTTCTGGCCCAGCAATCTCTTCTTCCTCCTCTCCCTCCCTCGCTCAGCTCCTCCTCCCCCACCACTTCCTCCTCGTCTCCCACTGAGCGATCCTTTGCAGACATGCCTGTTCGGTGCTACAATCTATTTAGGGGCCTACCGCTGCAGCCACCAGGTAATTGGAGCTGTAGCCAGGACCAGCACATGGGACATGGGGGGTCGTAAGTGTGTCTGTGTGTGTTTGTCTGTTGGTGCATGCAGAACCAAAGGAAGACAGCGAAAACAGAGGGCAGTTGCAAAAACACCAAAAAAAAAGAAAGAGAGAAAGAAGGAGAGGGACAGAGGTAATGACACACACTGGCAACATGAACATTTAAGCATGTCAAGAGTGCCGCGGGGTGTGCCAACGTGCTTTTTACACAAAATGCAGCATTGAGGAGAGGGACGTTAAGTGGAAAGAGGCTGGGTGTGCTACGCAATAGTCAGTTGCTCGAGATGTTTCTGGAAGAGCAAAATCACAGCAGCAAGAAAGCAGACAAACACGCCTTCAACAACAATCATTGAGCACCTTTGACTAAGTGTTAGTAGAGGTAACATATAAGGTGTCTTCACAACACAATAAATAGTTTTGTCACAATGCAAAAATATGGGACAGAGGTACTAGGTCACCTACACATTACACTTACCAAAGCTCTTCAGCCATCGAAACGCCTGGTGTACAGTTTTTATGCTGATGTTAATGGTAGAGGTTTGCTTCTCTGCAGTTATTGAGTCAGGAGAGCGTCGAAGACTTTTATGCTCCATGCGCCCAGCACTCAGTTTGGGTAAATGCTTTGTTTTGTTTTCTACATTTAACCATCAAAAAAGCTGTTGTGATTTATCTTTGGTTAACAAAAAATACTAAACGAATGACACTAAACTGTGTTTCAACATATTTATTTTACTGATTTGAGATTCTTTATTTGTCACATGCGTAGTTATACGAGTACAACACGAAGTGAAATGTGTCCTGAAAAAAGCTGTGCAAAAAGAGAGAACATTATATACAGTAAGCGAATTATATACAAAAAGAGGACATTATATGCAGTAGGTGTCACGGCTGGGGGGTGGACCAGTCGTGAGGTGTGGGGGGGGTAAGGAGGAACCCAAGCGCAGGCAGGTGTGGGTTGCAGGTGAATGATTTATTTATAGTGACAAAAGTGAAACAATAATGAGTAAACATAAATCTTAACTACACTGGGAAAACTAAACTCAAACCTGAACAAGACCATGGGGGAAGAAACGGGATGAGGGCACAGAGAGACGGCAGACGAACACCAAGTTACGCAGACGAACCAGCACTCGACAAAGGGAAACACGGGGCTTAAATACACAGAAGGTAATCAAGGGAAATGGCACACAGGAGGAAGACACAGCTGGGGACAATCACACCGACGAGGGCAAGGGATGACACTCACATGAAGCACAGGACCAGGAACTACAAGACTTTCAACATAAAATAGGGAACACATGGAAGACAGACTCAGACATGACTAAACACAGGGGCTTGACTACAAGGACATGGGCAGGGGAGAGCAACACAGAACACAAAACCACAAAGACAACACCTG